>OZ010788.1:628893695-629181195 GCA_963932465.1 Maratus speciosus | reverse complement strand
TAATGAACAAAATACTTATTTTCCAATAAATTTATTAATTAGGATATCCATATTTAATAAAATATTTGAGAATTATTCAGTTTAAATTAATTGTGATCATTACAAGATCAATATTTTAATTATTCTAGATAGATGGTTTAAAATACTAAATGTCAGGAATTATAGTTATGGTAATTATAGCTGAGATAGTGTGTGTGTGGGCAGTGGCGCATCCAAGGGGGGTGTTTGGGGGTTAAAACACCCCTTTCCAGAGCTAAGAAAATTGCCGCTTATATGAATCAAAACCAAAGTTAATATTTAAACTTTTTGGCTTCTTTCGGAGTCCGCCGCTTTATTAAATCAAATTCTATTCAACAAAGTGATTCAATTAAACGGCGAAAATTCTACTTAAAACTGTGAAAGCGCATATTACATGCATTGGTTATGTGAAAATTGGTTATTTGGACCAAGTCACTTTTTCGAGACTTCTTATGCTAAAGAAATGGTTATTTCCTGCCACACAAACGCTTTGATATTAAGTATTATAGAGTATGGGCCGTTTCTTAATTGCATTTCTGTCTTTGTTCCATGTTCGAAACAATAATAGACCATCGGATTCCAGAGATAAACATAAAACATACACTTTGTAGATCTCTCTCAGTTTCAAACGCCCTGTTTTACGCTTTTTGCTCTCAATTATATCTAACGGACCAAGCTCTTTGCGCACCCAGGTAAAAATCTTTGTAAAAATAAGAAAAAGATAGTATTTTTTTAGGTTATAAAAAGATGTTTTTGATTGTGATTGAACAAATTATGACAATCAGTGTTTCTTTCGAACCATTTGTTCCGTAGGGGGTCTGTACACAAATTTAAAGAATATATTTCATTAGTCGGTAATGTAGCAACGAATAATCGTGTTTACTCTCGGGGAAGCACTGCCACCCATGCCTCGTAGCAAAGACGCATTGATTGTAATTTCATTGACTTGTAGATATATGCCTGTGAGTATGGATTTTAAAAAGAGAGGGTTTTATAAGACATTTTCTTAGAAGTTATAAAAAATACTATCTATAATTTTACTCAATTTTATGCTAATCATGCATTAATTTTAATTAATAATTAATAAATTAGTTATACATTGATTTAAACTTAATTACATTTTAAAGAATGCCACCTGCATATCATCAAAATTATACTAGCTGACCCATCCGGCGTTGCCCGGGCCCATGGTAATTACCTAAAATTTGCATGGTTTTACATCGCAGAAACCTCAATTTTATAACTTTTTTTTGTTCCTGCAGCCCTTTGGAAGTTGTACCGATGTAAAATATAGCTTATGTTGGAGCGGGTTTGTCACCAGCATTTTGCAAGCATTATTACGGTTCCACTCCACACTTAAAAAGTAAAAACGGAACTATTATAAGTTCATTGATGTGTCTTATTTTGCTTGCTCTCAGCTCCCAAGGATTGCTGGTAATGATTTTCGAACAAATGTTTCTGTAATAAGCTGAGATATTAACTATAAACCCATCTAGAAAACAACGGCACGGATCGAAACAGTGTTACTATTTTACGACCTCCTTTCGAAGCGCGCTTGGCCCAGTACCAAGTTTAAACTTTGTACAAGATCTTTGTTTTAGGTAAGGTGAATCATAGTAATAAGCAACATTTTTCATTCCAACTGAATTTAATTATTGAAGGCAAATAAAAAAAAATCATATAATAATTCTAAGACATTAAAAGTAAATTTTAGGACAACAATCGCTCATAATTCAATAACTAATTCATTTATAAAGAAAAAACTTTTCGATTAGAAATCACTTTAATAATCATGTCTACATATGCTTTTATTTTTAAAAAATGAATCGAAAAGTTTCACTTTGTTAAGCATATTTTTTTTTTTAATTGCTTTAAAATTGTCTACTATTGCGTGAAATATGATTGACAAGTGACTTTTTGTGAGAATCTCTGCGGCCTGTTTCCGAATCGTGGTTGGTCCTCTGCCAAGTCTAAACTTTGTACAAGGTCTTTATTTTAGAGTGAGAAATATTCATAGGTTTAGGCATATATTTATTCATAGGTTTTCTAGAGTTAAATTATGGCATGTGGTATTGTTATACGTATGCGAGTATACTGTCTTTGATCAGTTCTGATATTTTGTATGGAAACTTTTGTACGCGAGTAAAATTCATACGACCTATTATCTTTTTAAATCCAACCTGTAGTTCCAGAATTAACCCCTTCAAAAAAAAAAAAAAAAAAGTTACTTCTTTATAATATTAGTACAGATACGACTTCAGTTTGAACCCGCATATTTTTAGAGAATTTTAACATTAATAAAGATATTTTAACTAAAATTTTAACAGATTTGCATTACTTAAAGTCAAATTCGATGTCATGTAAAGTACTGGAAGTGCACAGTAATTAAGTCAACAATACCATGTTTAATATGAACTACATTCCAAAATACGGATTACCTAATTGAGAACTAATTGGACGTGGATGATAAAATATTCCAACGATTCTCGTGATGTTGTTAACTTTGACAAAAAGTAAGGTAAGTCTATTGAAAATTTTGTTAAAATGGCTTCATTATTATTATTAAAGTTAAGAACAAGAACAAGAATTTGGAATTGTCTTGGAGTGAAACCCATTGTATTTTTGATGGAAGAAGTGGATTGGAACCCTATTATTTTCTATGCAAAAACTATTTACTGGACTGTGCTCTTCCATCTCTTAAAATTTGCCTCATCATTTTTAAACACTTTTTATAAATCTAACCTAGTTTTGTGTTATTTTATTGGTGCATTTTATGTTTTCTAAGTCTAATACTGTAAACGCAACGCTATTTTAATAAAATATAGCCAACATAACTGCGGAAAAAAGCATTGTGATTTGATTCATTAAAAAGACTGATTACATTAACTGGTGATTCAACTAACCGATAACACCTTTATCAGAAACTCAAAACCCCCTTTAGAGCCGAATTCTGGCTGAGCCACTGTGTGTGGGGAGGGGGGCGAGGTGAGGGTTGAATGTTTTATATACTAAATAGAATCATTTCAAAATAGAACTGCAGAACTGACGTTTGAGGCCACTGATCTGCAGATTTACTAATTTCATTGCTACTATAAATTTAGTTAATACCACAATTCTTTTTTTCAGATATGAATAAGCAAATATTTAAAACAGAAAATAATAGATTTTTAACAACTTCTGTAACTTAATTGTTTTTATTTAAATGGGGAGATATTGAGCCCATGAGCCCCTCTTTTCCCAATTCCCTTAAACAATATTCTGCATCCTGATTTGTTTTATTGATTGCTAGATTGTAAAATATGAACAGCAGACTTATAAAAAAAATGAAAATATTGAAAATTTTATTAACCACATGAAATCAATTAAAAGCAGCTGTTTATAAAAATTTTGGTGTTATTATATTCTGGCAAGTGCTATTTAAAAATTAAATTTTGGTTACTTGAGTTTTCAGTTAAAAGTCAAAATTTTTTATGCACTGTGAACATTACTGAAATTACATTTTTACAATGACTACATGGTGGTCGGGGTTCTATTGCTGGAAATTGATTAATTGAGCATTCCGATAACGAACACCAGTCTTAAAACCTTAAAAAAAAATGACATTTTGTAAATGAGCATTAGTATATATAGTTTAAAGTTTTCTATTACAACCAAAAGAAAAACACAAGCAAATAAAGAATGCATAATTTTATTAAATGAAGTCAGCTCCTAGCGCGTCCATTAACATTTTCAATGAAAAACACTGAAAGTTCAAAACATGCTTTTCTGCTTCCAGTTTGGTTTCACTACTACTATAAATTTTATTAATATTACAATTCATTTTTACAGATAAGCAGACATTTAAAACAGAAAATAATAGATTTTTAACAGCTTCTGTAACTTAATTGTTTTTATTTAAATGGGGAGAGATTGAGCTCATGAGCCCCTCTTTTCCCTATTCCTTTAAACAATATTCAGCTTCCTTATTTGTTTTATTGATTGCTAGACTATAAAATATGAAGGCAGGGTTATAATAAAAGGATATTTTAAGTATTGGAAATTTTATTATCCACACGAAATCAATGAAAAGCAGCTGTTTATAAAAATTTTACTGTTATTACATTTTGGTAAGTGCAATTTAAAAATTAAATTTGATTACTTTGGTTTTCAGTTAAAAGTTAAAATATTTTATGCACTATGAACATTACTGAAATTACGTTTTTACAATCTCTACATGGGGGTCGGGGTGTCTATTGCTGGAAATTAACTAATTGAGCATTCCAATAATGAACACGAGTCTTAAAACCTTTAAAAAAAAAATGAAATTTTGTAAATGACCATTATTATATATAATTTAAAGTTTTCTATTACTACCAAAAGAAAAACATACAAATTTTGCAATCAAATAAAGAATACATAGGTCGGGATCCAGACAAATTTTTCGCTGTTAGCGAAATGAGATTGACCAATCCTGCCTGCATTTTTGAGAGCGAAACGAGATTGACCAATCAGAAGTCTGCATTTTTGCGAACTTTTTGCTGTTTGCAAAAATGGAGGCTTCTGATTGGTCAATCTCGTTTTGCTAACAGCGAAAAATCTAACTGGATCCTGGTCGCATATTAGCAAACCATACACGAATTCATGTATGGAGGAAAATACAACTCTGATATTGGTCGAACTACAATTGTCTTCCGCTACAAATCCTCTTAAAACAGAAGTGCGCATTGCTGCTGCTTTACAGAAGTTTTGCTTACATTTTCTTCGTACAAGTGATGGATTTTGTATAGGAAAGCTACATTAAGTGATTGAAATTTCATTAAATTGTAGAATTTGCTCCATTCCAATACCATAATAAAGTCATGATTAAATAGAAATATCAAATACATATACATTTAAATTTTTAATGTGTAGCATTTGTTTTGAATATATATTTCATTTCTGTGTTCAGAATATGTTCTATAATTAATATTAAAATATGCTGACAGATGAAATAAAATATCCATCTTCAATTACTAATGAACAATAGAGTTAAATGTTAGGGATTCTTAAATTTTATTTGTATACAAAATTATTTATTTTAATTCCTGTAAACTGTATCACAATTTGCAGTAGTTCATTACTACATCTGCTAATACATATATTGTAGTTTTCTATGAGAAGTTACATCTCATTATCTTGTAATGTTGTATAATTTTCCGAAACCTCTTTTTTTTTTTTTTTTTTTTTTTTTTGAAGTGCTATGGAATTGAAATTTAATTTCGTTTTAAAGAATCTTGTTTACTGCTCATGCGATGCCAGTTATGTTAAAATGATAATTATTGGTTATTTTCAATAAAACATGTTTCATTTCATGATCGACTTATCAAATTATGCATAAGTTATCTAGGTCATTTATTTTTTTCTATAATATTTCTGCACAATACCCCTTAATTCCAAATGTGATATTATGACAAAGAGCTTTTTCTTTTATTATATAATTATGTTCTTGTTCTCATTTGATTCCTCTTATACAATAAAAAAGGAAATATTATAAAATAAATAAATATATTTTTTAGAGGGGGGAGGGGGCTAAATTCTTAATTTAATTATATTATCATTTACCTTACAGTGTATATAAAAGTAATATTGAAAGATTTAAATAATAATAACAATATTACAAATTTCTTTGAAAAGAAGCAATCTGAATCAATGTTTGGTTTATGTTTATTTAAAATATTTCCACATAAAATGGAGTTGCATTTTTGGCCCATGAATTACAGTAAGACTAATTTTCTATCACATTCCAGCTATGCCTATATTGATAGATTATCTAGTATATTGTTCCGATAATTGTTACAACATTTTCCAGCTATAGAAATAGAGTACAACAACAAACATCGTTTGATGCAATGGCCACCTAGTGGAAAACATTTTGTTCGTTGTTTGTTTATTTTTTCTGTTTAACATGTTATGATTTCATGACCATTTTTCAGCAATGAAAATTATTACTTTCATAAATATTTAATTTAAATTATTTTCCAAAATTATTAAGTTATGAGTGTTTATAAATTAAATTATTAAAAAAATTTAAAGAAATTTTATAATTTAAATTTGATACTTGATTAAATTTTATACTTGAATAATACTTTAAATAGGGGGTAAATATGGGTCAGAAAACAATAAGATCTCAATAACTAGGAAAATATAATAGATGAAATTTTCAAATTTGGCATAAAGTTGACAGTATTGTAGCTTTTGTATAAAGCATTCAGTTTATCCGAAATATTTCTATTTATTTTTTAATTAAACTTTCTCAGTGACCTATAATTACCGCGGCAATGGGAGTAATTATGGGTCACTGTCTTTATGAAGTATTAATGCATATTTTTAAAATAAAATATTTTTGAAAGTTTTTGGAAATTACCTCTAAAGTAGAAATTTTCATCATTAAATCTTAAAAATTTTAAAAAGATATAAAAAATAAATGAAAATGCCATTTATTTTTATGGGATATTTGCGAAAATCACATTTTCCTGTTACACAGAAACTTTACTTTGTAGTTGCTTAGCAAGAGAGCTGAGGGACACTTGAGGTACATATTGATGCAGAATCATCCAAATGGTAGTTAATAATGATTTTAAAAAACATTTGTATCTTATTAGCCAAGGTATTAATCTAGAAAAAAATGTGTCGTTGCAATCTGCTTTTGAAGAATGCTTCGCACAAAGGCGAGTTTAAATTTTGTACAAATTCTCTGTTATAGGTAAGGTGAATCATACTGATGAATAGCCATCATATGGAACACTTTGTGCATGAGTAAAATTTGCACTTAACCGATTTATTTAGTTTTATAGTTTTCTTCAAATTAAGTGTTCTTCATCATAAAAATATGAATCTAGCACATGTGTTTCACCATGTTCTAACAAGTAGGCCTAAAAATTAATATTCGAACAATTACAGTTACCCTACATAATCTAATATGGTTAAAGTTAAAGGGAAAAGCATGCTTAAAAGCATTTTACTCGTTAGTTGAAAAAATAATTTTGGTTACAATACTTCTTTGTTCTTTTAAGCAACAAGAATCTTTTTGGGTTTTATATTTTCTTAACGTTTTGTATTTAATTAACTTCTCCACACTATAAAGATATGAATCCAGCACTTGTGTTTTACCAAGTGTTAATAGTTAACAATTAAAGTTTATAAAAATATTTTATCTGCCCTACTTCAAAAGTTACTTTAGGTTTAAAATACTGTATATTTATTTTTTAATATTTTTTTTTTATATATATATAAACCTTTAAATCATAAATTAACATTTGCATTGCATGTCTAAAATTGAAAAAATGCCATAAAGAATGGAAAAAATATGCTGATCCATAATTACCCCAGGTATTTGGGACATACAGTGAAACCCCGCTAATTCGGACCTCCGGATAATCCGGATCGGTCTGGTCGATTTTTTTTTTCAAGTTTGAGACGCGACACGCGATCGACAAATTTCCATAACATTAATTTATTTCATCCTCGTATTCTGAATAAAAAAGTCTTTTCGGAAGAATACCTTAAGCTTTCACATTTAAACTCTTTGATGTTATCTTTCAAAGAAACAACAATGTATCAGTTTCAGTTTGGCAATTCCAATTTTCACAGTTTTCTATTTAATCCATTTCGAAATGTCATCAAAAGCTCACTGCACAATAACAAGTGCGGACTGGCCCCGTGATCGCGGGGTGGGCCAAAAAAATTGTTTTTTGATTTTTTTTTCCTTCTCAATAAAACTAAAAAAGAAACTAGATTAATATTAACACAATTATTCTAATTGGTAAACAAATCATATTAGATGTAAATTTCCAACTGGGCGAAAAATGTCATATATTATGGACATTTTTCGCCCAGTTGGAAATTTACATCTAATAAAAAAGAAATTATGAAACTAAATTTTTCTTTCTCCCTTTTTTCCCAATTAAGCGCTTTTACTTTCTTCTATCTTCAATAGAAGAAAGTATTGTAATAGAACTTTTTTTCGACTTCCGGTTTTCGACAGATTTACAAGTTTTAGGGGTCAGAGATCCCTAAAAACATGTTTATAGAAAATGTCTGTCTGTCCGTATGTCTGTTATTGCCATTGTACCACCAAAAAATGTATGAAGTTATGCATAGAATTGAACCAAATGTTTAGATACTCCCTGAATTAGGAAATATTCCGCCGAAAGGGGGCACTATAATAGCGATTTTTGTGTAATTTTCTTGATTTTTCGTAATTCTATGATACACCGGCGGCTTGTGAAGTGACGGGAACTTCCCATCCTGATAAGCCGGCTATTCGCGAACAGCTGATATACAACAGAATAACGGGAAACTACTGATCTTAAGGGGTCTCGGGACTCTTAAAATTGGAAGAAAAGACCATTTTCAATATTTAATATCTTACAATGTATTTGATTTTAAGACACAGTTTTTATCGGGAATGAAAGATATAAGTATGATCTTTCATTTCATGCATTTAAAAAATTGCAAGATGCAGAATTAGCAGTTACAGGGGGCTCCAAAGTGTCAGACATTTGACGAGCAGAAAATCGGCATAACAGATTACGCGCACGATTACAAAAAAAATTTTTGAAACTAGAATAAACATTTTGGTGCCTACTTATACTTCAGATTATAGTAATTACCCTGAACCTAAATAAATTTGTATTTAAAGCATTTTTATATTTTTAATACAAAGTTGTATTTAGCTAATGCAAAATTTAGAAAATTTCAACAATATAATCACCTAAAATAATTTTTTTTAATAATAAAAAGGAAATTTTAGGTTCAGTTTATATAGACTGACATGAAACATATGTTGTAAAAATTTCATGAAAAAATATTCAGAAGTTTTTGAGATATCGTGCACGTTATGCCCAAAAACGTCATTTGGAGAAAAGTGATTTCAAAGGTTCGAAAACACCGCTTCAGCTATTGATCGGTTATAATTCTAAAAGCCATAACTTCTGTTCTAATGGGAATTTCAAGGAAACAATTGTACCAAAACGTTCAGAAAAGATAGAAGTTTAACATCTAAAAAAATTTAAATTTCGAAAATTTCAAAGCTTTAAGAGTCCTGAGATCCCTTAATAAATATCGTGAAGATGAACTCGTAAATTACTCAGATTCATTGACTGAAGCAGAAATTTAAGATGAAAGTCAAAGTTTATATAGCATTCAACTAATAAATGAAATATTGACATTTGTAACAAAATTTTGAAATATTAAAATATATGAGATAGAAGAAAGTATTGGGATTGGCAGATCCAACTAGTTTTCCTTTTGATCGGATAAGCTCTCATTTCACCTTTCCCTCTCCCATCAGCAATCTTCGGATGATCTGTGCAAATTACTCATTTTGTATAGAAACCGAGAGATAAGGGGATAAAGTAAAAAGCATATAGGGTCATTGAAGAGTGGAAAGTTGTTCTGTGGAATTGGTCTGCCTGTCGACATTTACGTAGTAACAAAAGATAGGCAAAGATTAGCTCACATACCTAGGGATAATCTACAGATCAAAGATCTTGGGAGGCAAGGATTAGCTTACAGAGAAAAACGAGAGTAGACTTGACAGCAGTAGACTTGAATAACAGAGATGTTAAACACCGCAATTTATTTTAGAATTGATAATGCTGCTATGTAAATAGGATCAAATTTTGCACGGTTAAGTATAGCACAGACTATCAAGAGAAGCCAAGAAAGAAGATCTTCAGAAATTATAAAGAAGGCTAGAATAGAGCAGAAAGAAGAACAAAATGAAAATCCTAAACAGCATGGAAGATGTTCATTGATTATATTCCTGTCCAAGATGTTTATAAATAAGTTAATTGCTCATCTCTCCATTCAGATCCAAATAAGCCTTGCCGATGAAGTAAAACAGTCAGATTCCTTCAGTATAGAAGTAGATTTCACACAAGATATATTGGTAATGGAACGGTTTACACTTTGTGTTCGTTATGTGCAGCATGGTAAAGTCAAGGTTAGTTTTTAAAATTGGTTGATGCCCCCAAAACAACAGGGGAAGCCCTGTATCTCCAAGTAAAAGAAGAACTTAAAAAGTTTAAACTAACTCCCTTCTTCACAAATTGTTGGCACTTCTTTTGATGGAGCATCAAATATGAGTGGGAGATATAAAAACATGCAGGCACAACTAAACAAGGGCAATCCAAATATACAGCATGCGCATTGATATAAACATGTGCTAAATTTGGACTTGACAGATACAACAGCATGTTGCAAATTGACAACGGACTTCTTGGGCTTAATGCAAGCTACAACCGTGTTTAGCCCGGTCATGTAAGTGAATGAAAGTATGGACTTCAGTGAATAAATAGTCTTTTACGTGGAGATAAACTTCTTCGCCGATTGCAAAAAGTAAACGGTACTAGGTGGTGGAGTAAGGATCGAGCTATTAATAGCATGCTTCACGAGTCTTCAAAACCTTTTAAAGATCGACATAAGTTTTTAACATTGCTTAAGTGCCTACAAGGTATCACTGAAATGGACGATTTCCCCTCACATCGGGGCTGCCACGGCGTCTATTTTTTCAGGGCCCGACTAAGACTATGGGGGGGGGGGGGAGTACTAATAATGGGCTTGAAGTAGAACTCGGGGCGATGAAGCTACCGAACGACTCCTAGCTACTTCTAGCTTGGTACTCCCCGGTAGCCCATAATATGTCTTAAAAAAGACACTAATAAGCGGCATCATTCTGGGGGAGCCCCTTCTATATATCTATAGAATTATTTTGGAATAATGTGGAAGTAGCTAGTAAGATACTTCATACATATTGAATGTAAGCATAAATTTTGTACCCGGTACTGCTCACATCTGTAAACAGAGTATCACAAAATGATAGTCACAACTTTAAGAAAAAATACTAGTAGGATAATTGTAGAAAAAATGGTAGATTGGTTGACACGAGTATTTTTTTGCAAACTACATTTACTTTGCTTATCTATTTACGTTATAAGATGTCTAAAAAAAAAATGCTCCAAACTGTTCATAAGTAATGATTTTAACTTACCACATTGCGAAGAAAACGTTACTAAAGAATTTCTTTTGAAAACAATGGAATATATACTAAGTTGTCATAATAAAATTTTACTCATTAGTTTTCTAATCATATAGTTTGTTTTTTAGATGGGTGCAGGGGGTACTGGAAGTAGAGAGGGGAAAGGGGACCGCACTTCTTACTAAATGTTTGAAAATATATGAATTTTGGTCACTTTTGCAAATTTTAATCATTTGACACCTTTTAATGAAAATCCTGATTACTCTCATGGGGGGCCCCCTAAGAAGGAGGGCCCGGGGCAGCTGCCTGCATGCCCCTGCATAAGTCGGGCCCTGTATTTTTTAATTCTATTTCGCACGTTTTCAATACAAAAATCTTTTACATACTCTTTGAAAACATTTGCAAAAGAAACATACTACAAAATGTATTTTTTTTTTAAATACTGTGCGAACAGAATATAAGAATAATCGCCTTTGCCAGCCCTGCGCCACATGTATCTTTTCGGTAACATCACTGATTGATAATTAGTGCAAGTTTCAGTATATATCAATAGCAACCATCTTCAGCGACCTATTAAATATATCTACGCCACATCGAAGTATTTGCAGATAAGCGGCCTGGACTACTAAACCTCTGCTAACAAAATCTAAATCCTAAAATCCAATCTGCTACACAAAAGAAATAATTTTCATATGGTTCTGGAAAAGACTTCTGAATTTGCGGAACATCTTCAGAAGCAATCAATAGAAAAGGAGTATGCTATTGAAATGAGAGTTTCCTGCCGGAAAAGCGAATATCTATAGCGAAACGTCGATGTGGTGAATACTCTCACTATAAGGCAAGAAGTGTTATCGGATCATCATCAGAAATATTTAAGGTAAACGTTATAATGTCATCTTAGACACAGCTATTCAGCAGTTAAATACACAATTTACTGTTGCCTGGTACACAATTGCCTGGTTCGGTCCTCGCCGCTGCAGTGAAGTTAAATTGTTAAATTAACTTGCTGAAGAAGATCTTGGTACTCTGTCTGGCTTGGTGAAAGTCAAGAAAGACTACGTCAGAAAAAAGTTGCTGCAATTTTCCCGATACTATGCTGATTATAGTCAGTCGCTATTACAGCAACAACGTCGACGTAACGAGGTCTCAGCCGCTTACAGCAAAGAAACAAGCGATTCAGAAGAACTCATATGATGAAAATCGCTGTAAAGTTATTAAGAAATGTAAAAAATGCCTGGCTTATGGATTAGAATTATTGTGCGAGTTGAATGCCTATGCAGGACTGCCACAGGCGACTATTTTTCTATTCTATTCGCACCGCTATTTAAAAAAACAGATTTTATAGTATATTTCTCTTGCAAAAGTTCTCGAACAGTATGTCAATAATTTTTGTTTTGAGAAAGTGGTGTGACGTAGAATTAAAAAAATAGTTGTCTGTGGCAGCCCTGCCTATGGTCGTATTTATCCAACCTTATGCATAGCTTATAAGTACATATTGACTGTATCATGCACTCAAGTGTCTTGTGAACGAGTGTTCTAAACACTTAAAATTATATAAATTCTTGCGTTTATCTCTAGGACAAGAACTGTTAGAATATTTTATCCTATTCAGTGTTGAATGGTATTTTGATTATGACTATGATAAAATAATAGATGGAGTTGCCTCAAGTTCAAAAGAATTGTCCAGATATCTGACATTGTAATTAGTATAGTGAGGGTATAAAACAAACTATTCAGTTTTCAGGTACTAGAGTGACCAAGCCAGTAGTTGATTAAATAAGATTGGTGCTACTGGGTTTTTATTATATTCCCCCCCCCCCCCCCTCCTTTAAAGTTTTGGAAGTAAACTAACATAATTACTACAACCCTTAATGAATGTTCTATAATGGGCAAAAATGAAATCTGCTGAAATTAAATACAATAAAATTATAAATAAGTAGTTTCTTCAATTGCCATTTTCCCAGTAGTTGATCCATCGAAGAAATCAGTCGAAAATTCAAAAATTAATCTTTAAAATAACGTGCTTAAGCTGTGATTAACAATAATTCATATAAAACTATTATTTGAAATAAGCAAGATGGAAGTGGATTATTTTAACTTACCGTAATCGTCTCCAACTAATCAAAAACTAAATTTTTACATTTTATAACAACAACAACAACAATAATAATAATAATAATAATATAACGGCTTCTCTTACAGCAGACTGAAAACAATATGACAACAGGTGCTCCAACATTCAGACAAAAATATTATGTCATTCAGACAAATCATGTCATATTATCCAGACAAAAATATTACGTGTAAAGCTCATTTCCGCCTGAAATGGAGCAATATTTCAAAAATTTGATCAATTACTGGAGGACAGGGGTATCAACTACTGGCGCGGTCACCCTATACCGATATTTTAAACAAACATTAACCAATGTACAAAGTGTAGTATATATGTTGATAATTTCAAATAACAAAATAAAATGTACAAATGAATGTCGTGATATTTCAAATAATAAACTTATGTGTGTGTGTGTCAATTTTAATAGTATTAACTCTTCCCAGTCAATACTAACGCTTCCCAGTATAAAATTTACAATGTAATGTAAAGACAAGTCTAAGTTTTTTTTTTTTTTTTTTTTTTTTTTTTTTTTACGGCATAATGATTAGCATGTTAGCCTTCCACGCAAAGGGGCCTGGGTTCAAATTCCGGGTGGGGGATGGATGTTCCTAGGTGCTGTCAATGTGCATAGGTTAGGGTCAGCGATGCCCTATTCCCGTTGGGATCCCTTTCAAAAGTAGTCAAGATCTATTTTAACGACATCATTGGCCATTGCTGACAACGCAATTGACCCGCCATTGGGGCATTGGACCAAACAATTTTTTTAAATACAAAGAATAAAAATATCTGAACAGAATTCCCATATGAAATTAAAACGTTTTTATTTATTACGTGTATACTTTTTAATTGTTTAAAGTTTACAAACTCAAAAAATAAATAAAAATTAAGCAAGTTAACCTCCTCCCCCCACCAACAAGATTTTTTTTCACAATGAAATTACTACCAATTGACAATAAACAATTACAAAGATGCTAATATATCTCGATTTGGAGTTAAGTAATCTTCAAAGAGTTAGAGCAAAGGGTCGTGTTGATCGTCAGTATTCAAACATTTTAACAGTGGGTTGTCAATTGCTGGGCCAATCAATAAGTCTAGCGGGGTGGGCCAAACTATGCCAGTCCGCCCCTGCACAATACAGTTTTACTTAGAGCATTGCAAGAAAGCAATGTAAAATAGTCCCTGTAGACCCACTGACTGATAAGGGTCGCTTTCCGATCTTTGTCGGTCGCGGGAATACCGGATACACTTAAATTGACAAACCGGAAGTAGCTTGTCATGTGACTGTCGCTGCGCCATCGAAGTTAGATTTGGCGAAGTATAAAAATATTAGCATACCTAAAACAATTTATTGAATTTCGGTCGTATTTTAATAATGTCAATTCTATCATTTATTTATTTTATAGGGGTACAATAAACAATTTTCAAAATTTATCATGAGAAGCTGGTCTAAACCCCAACAATAACAACAACAACAACAACAAAAAAATTAACATTTTTGTTTCAGCCTTCAAATAGTCAGACAATAGAAATTTGAACACAGGTAGAACATGACTAATAATTATGCATAGATATTCCGGTTTCGGAAATTTCAACGCCAATTTGACCTGTTTGAAAATGATTATCCAATTACGGAAGATTAAAAGATATCACAGTTAATTTTTAACACAATCAGCTGATTGGTAAGTAAATAATAAAAGTAGTAACCTTTCTAACCGGGTGAAAATTTGTCCAGTACAAGAATCTAACCCAGAATCATTGGCTTTAATTGAAAATGCTCTACCATTTAAATTATCTGGATAACACCAAAGTCTACACAATATTCACTCAGGCAACCCATTGGTCATTTCAGAGTAAATATTGTGTTAGCTGGGATATCAACCAGATTGCCCAATTAGAAGTGCACTGACAATTAAAGGAATTACAAATGGGTTCAATTCCCATTCTGGGTACATTTTCACGGCGCCATTCAAGAGACTGGTCAATTAATTTGCTTTCAGTTCGATTTTCTTTTGTGACAATAGGACAATTTTTAATTGGCTGGTTTATTTTTTTATTTAGATACCTAATCCCGCCGCCCCCCCCCCCCAAAAAAAAAAATCTGTGTTTATCCAACAAGCATCAGCTTGAGGTTTTCTTTTTTTTTCCCTCTATTGTACACAAGTATAAAAATCACGTTAGTGATTGATTTTTCTATTTATTTTGTACCATGAAAGCTGCCATGCTAAGGCTCTGTTCTGCACATTTATGAAGTCAGTTTCATTTGTAAATAGATATAATTGCCATGCATTTTTATTCTGATAGAAAGCAATTTAACAGTATTTCCTCTTTTTCTATAAAAGCATCAAATCTTTCCGATAATGGTGTCAAATTTTTAATTTAATCTGATTTTCAGGGATTCACCACAAAAGATCGTTATGCGGAAAGGAATAGATTATAGTTTAAGATATGCACTTTTTATAGGAAATTGAAAAACATTATTCCATTCTTTAGAATATAAATATTAATTTCTGTAAATTTCATTCATTTTTTCATAAAAATTCATAGCTGCAAACTATCCCTTTTTTGCGTTAACACTATTTCCGAATCATAATCTTTACCATATTTAATTGCAGAATTCTGTAATTAATAAACATTGAAATTAGGCAAAGATTACTATTCGGAAGGAGTGATAACTAAAAAGTAGAATAGTTGACATCTGTATATACTGATATAGATATATTTAAAGTTTTTATTTTGTTAAAGTAAAAAAGAGCTTCACGGCCGTATACAAGGTAATCATACGAACTCCTAAAGGCATGTAAGGGTTCATTTTCCAAATCAAAGCTAGTAAAGCATACTGTAAAAAAAATCTGTAAAGTTACTAAAGTTTTTCTAGGAAACTGGTATTCCTAGAACTTTTTATGTAACGGCAAGAAGAAAAATTCCTGTAACAGACGCTGTTACAGGAATTTTTGTTGTTGCCGTTACATAAAAAGTTCTAGGAATCCCAGTTTCCTAGAAAAATGTTAGTAACTTTACAGATTTTTTTTTTTTACAATGCACCAGTACTTAGAACCAGTGACCCGGAGCCGAACAATTTTTGATGCTCCAGCTCTAGCTCCGCTTCTAGATAAAATACTGTGGCTCCGGCTCCGGCAACTGCTCCAAATCGGCTCCGACTTCGCGCTTTTGAGTTGTAGATTTAATTTATACATTTAATTTTTTGCTCACAAATTCTTTCTTCCTTTACCTTGATTAAAGATCTAACAAAATGCATCTTTCTTTTCTCATCAAACTTGAAATGCTTGTTCAGAAAATATGACATCTTTTAGCTTTTACTTTTAAAATAGAAAGTTTGGTGGAATTTTAAAGACAAAAATCTTAAATTTCTTCTACACCTTTTCAAACAATCAAAATTGCAACACACTGCACATGTAAACAACAGGCGGCCATATTTGTTTTCAAATAGTATTGTCACTTAGCTCAAGT
The DNA here is from genome assembly GCA_963932465.1 of Maratus speciosus. Classification (NCBI taxonomy): domain Eukaryota; kingdom Metazoa; phylum Arthropoda; class Arachnida; order Araneae; family Salticidae; genus Maratus; species Maratus speciosus. The sequence goes on along the minus strand of OZ010788.1, from coordinate 629,164,597 downwards.
AGAAAGTAGAAGTCAAGTTGTGTTACCATGTTTTTGTAAGAAGTTTTCCATCTCTTAGAAAAAAAAAAAAAAATGATATAATTAAAATACTGAATGTTGACGTAATTAAAATATTTTAAGCCTGGAAATTTAAAAGACTGAAAAAAAAAAAAAAAAAAAAAAAAAAAAAGATTTAAAAGAATATTAAAAACTAAAGGAGCCCTGGAGCAGGGGGAAATTTAGAGCTCCAGCTCCGGGTCTCTGCTTAGAACATTACAAATGAATTGTTCATTATAAATTTTACCGCCAAATTGAATACCCTGGAATGCTGGGACGGGTTCAGGAGGTAATACTACACTCCTGACCCGGATACACTGTAAAAAAAAAAAAAAAAAAAAAGGAAACTGGAATTCCTAGAACTATTTATGTAACGACAACAACAAAAATTCCTGTAATAGTGTCTGTTACAGAAATTTTTGTTGTTACCGTTACATAAAAAGTTCTAGGAGTCCCAGTTTCCAAGAAAAACTTTAGTAACTTTATAGATTTTTTTTTTTAACAGTGTAAGAGAGCTTTTTCGCCTTCCAGTTCTTCTATCAGATAAAAAAGCGCGATTCAAAAACTGATACCGATTCAAAGATTGATAATAGATATGAGCGCCGGGTGTCGATGGATTAAATCCTAGCGCAATAAAAACACATTATATACACGGACCATGTTAAAAAACATGGCTAATTTATTTAAATACAGTCGAACTCGGTAAGACGCGTTTCAAGGAAGTGGACAAAAGTCGCGTATTAAGCGGGATCGCGTAAAAACCGTTCGCGTATTAAACGTGATATTTTTTCATTAGACATATCGTTGATGTTCAAGGGATCGGAAAAAATCCGCGCATTAAGCGGGATCGCGTATTAACCGTGAGCGTCTTAACCGGGTTCGACTGTAACAATCACATATCCATTAATACTTTAAATGTTACACCAACATAATATTTTACATGTACACCAAGTTTTAATGGTGGTTTTCGCATCGGAACACCAGATGCAGATGAATATTGAGTATAAGAAAAATGACACATCTCGACAAAAGTAAATTTCAAAGGAGAGGCAAAAGAAAATTTGCATGATTTTACTGTAACATGAAATTATAACACTTAGCTCTGCATGCAGGACTAAAAACGTGTATAAAATTATAAAAACCCTAAGAATGAAGGCATAAGATGAGGTTTGGAGAATTGGATAAATTTACCTCCCCACACAATCCACCTCTCTTCTGTGGTCAGGAATGGACAAATAGCGTAATAAAGTGATTTTCCGTATAACTACACTTATGAAACTTTTTGTATAGCAAGACACACCTATGACAGACCTATTTCTATAGAATAAAACGCAAAATGAATTTTTGCGAGATGCGTCACTTTTCTTGCGGGTGAGCGATATGTAAAAACTTTAAAAAGTCATCAGATACCCCATATAATATCGTATGAACTCTGCGATACACTTTACCAATCAAAACTTCACGATAATCATTTAAATTTTTACCAGCATCAATATCCCTTGCATGGTCTGAACCAATAAAATGTCTATCTTTCTTTGAAATTCTAAAAAATACATATTTTTACCGTTAATTATACAAGTTTTAGAGTGATTAAAAGCTTCAAAAGTCTCACCAGTCATTGCTGATTCATGCATTAATCCTTCCAAATTCCAAACAAAGCAAAATTTATCACATGCAATCATTGGTCCAATTTGAGATACATTTAAAGAAAGTTTACCAGTTGCTTTACCAGTACATCGTGCAAGATCCGCACTAAATGCAGCATCACTATCTGCAGTATAAGAATAAGCAGAAACATTTAAATACATAGAAACATAATTCAATTTCATCCATTTATATAAATCACACATTTTTTTATCTCTACAATCAAGCGGATACAATGCAACAGGTAATTTAAAATTTCTAGCATTTTTTGTATTCCATGTATTGTTTTGAATCCATTGCGATCCTTGTTTATAATCTATAAAACTACAATAATAAATTTCCTCATCTTTAAAAACAGTTTTAAAATATTCATTACGCTTCCGCTTCACTACTCTGGTTCGAAAACCACGGCGCCTGCGACGTAAAGTCAGCTTCTTCATCCGCCGCCCCGCATATATTTCCGCAGATAACCTGGACGTTTCCGGCTGTACAGCTCATATTCAAAATATTAGAATAATTACTATTTTTTTTACAAATTGAAAATATCGTTTGGTTATTTAATGTCTTTTAATGCAAATATGCGAACGATATTTTTATTAAGACCTTATTGTTTATTAAACTTACTTATTACCTTAAAATTGATATCATTTTTTAAAAGATTAATTGAAAAAAAATTATTTTGAAAAGTCAAAATAATAGAATATTTATTCGAATGGTTCAAAATATTAGAATATTTCAGATTAATTCTCCTTTAATTATCACCAATTCATAACTGGTGGCATCAATAATTAAATTCAGACGATTTTATTTAAAATTAGTATTCTTTTTGCAGTTTGTTTGCTTTTTAGTCTTAAAATGGGTCGTGTGAGGGATATTCCTGGATCTATTAAACTTGGTATGGTTGATTTATATCGGCACGATCAAAATCAATGTTATATAGCGAATTATTTACATTGTTCGCAATTATACATTAGTAAAATACTAACACAATATTCAAAAAATGGAAAATTTCAAAATAATCGCTGAATTGGCGGCCGAAAACCAAAAAACATCTGCTAGAGATGACAGGAAAGTTTAGCGTATAGTTTAGAAAAACCATTTTAAAAGTGTTCGATTCTTGCACCGAAAATGGGAAGAAGGAGGAGTTGAAGTTTCTACATCGACAACATTAAGACGTCTCCACAAATTTAAGTTTGAATCTCGTGTACCGAAAACAAAACCGCATAAGATTGAATTGGTGTAAATCAAGACGTTTAAGGAGCGAAAAAGATTGGAAAAATATATTATTTAGTGATGAAATATGTTTTGTATTTCATATGGTAATGAAGGTATTTGAGTTTGGAGAATGAAGCAAGAAGCATTTGATAAAGAATGCCTTAAACGTTCCGTAAAATTTGCTGTTAGTGTCATGGTTTGGGGTTGCATCAGTGCAAAAGGACCTGGAAAGTTATGCATCGTCTACGGAAAGATTAACTCTCAGATATATCAAGAAATTTCGGAATATTACATGATTCCATCATCAGAAGATTTATTTGAAGAGGATTTCATCTTCCAACAAGATTTGGCGTCACCGCATACCTCGGTGTCAACTAGAAATTGGTTCCACCAACGCAATATTAAGGTACTTCCTTGGCCACTAAACTCACCAGACCTTAATTCTATCAAAAACTTATGGTGTATAATGAAGAAAAAACTCCAAGAAAATCCTCCTTCAAATAAAACTGAGTTAGTGGCACGTATAAAGTCTATTTGGACTAATATTGATAGAAATGTTTGTAAACACCTTGTATATAGTATGCAAGATCGATTGTACGCTGTTATGAAAGCTAAAGGGAAGGCTACAAAATATTAACTACCATTTACTTCATATTCATTAGGTAACATTGCGTAAAATAAAATATTGTAATATTTTGAACCAATCTAAATTTTGTTCTAATATTTTGATGTGTTTCAGAAAGCTGTATACCTAATTTACTGTACTGTATTTTATATTTTGTAAATGTTAAAATGCTTTAGCCCAGTGGTTAGGGGGTTGAATTCGGAATTAATTAGGGGAAACCTGTAAATTGTTTTAATTCCTTCAGTTTAGGTCTAGAATGAATATGCTATATTTCCCACCCACCCCCCCTCGTACTAGGTAAGCGTTAGGAAATATGTATAAATATATAGTCAAAAAACACTTTTTTTTACATACCATAACAGTATCTCCAAACGGACTCTGTCAAAAACATTGTCAATACAAATGTTGTAGAGCTTACAATTCTGAGTAAAATGAGTACCTACACTTAATATTTTTGCCCAACATTAAGGTCACAATTCCACTTTAAAGTTTTAGACTCGTAGTCAGGGGGTTGAACTCAGAATTAATTAGAAGAAAACTGGAAATTGTTTTAATCCCTTCAGTTTAGGTCTAAAATGAACGTACTATGTTTTCTTCCTCGTACTTGGGTGAATGTTAGAAAATATGCACACATTTATTTTCGAAAAACACGTTTTTTTTTAGTACCTTAATATCTCAAAAGAGGTAACTCTATAAAAAACATTGTCAATACAAATGTTGTAGAGCTTAAAATTCTGAATAAAATGAGTACAATCATGAATATTTTTGTTCAACATTAAGGTCGCAATTCTATTTCAAAATTTTTCAAATCAAGAGCTTGAAGCCAGGAGAGACCAAGTTAACTTATCAATATCTCAAAATTGCAGCCTTAATATTCAACAAAAATATTAAGTGTAGGTACTCATTGTACTCAGAATTTTAGGCACTACAACTTTTGTACTGACAATGTTTTTTATAGAATTAGCTGTTATGAGATATTGTTAAGTTAACTTGGTCTCTCCTGGCTTCAAGCTCTTGATTAGCGATTAAGACAAAATTTTGAAATAGAATTGCGACCTTAATGTTGAAAAAAAAATATTAATGATCGTACTCATTTTATTCAGAATTTTAAGCTCTACAATATTTGTATTGACAATGTTTTTTTATAGAGTTAGCTGTTTTGAGATATTGTTAAGTTAATTAAAAAAGCGTGTTTTTCGAAAATAAATATGTACATATTTTCTAACATTCACACAAGTGCGAGGAAGAAAATCTAGTACATTCATTTTAGACCTAAACTGAAGGAGATTAAAACAATTTTCAGTTTTCTCCTAATTAATTCCGAGTTTAACCCCCTGACTACGGGTCTAAAACTTTAAAGTGGAATTGTCACCTTAATGTTCAACAAAAATACTAAGTGTAGGTACTCATTTTACTCAGAATGTTAAGCTCTATAACATTTGCACTGACAATGTTTTTGACAGAGTTAGTTATTTTGAGATATTGTTATGGTATCTAAAAAAAAACGTGTTTTTTGACTATAAATCTGTACATATTTTCTAACGCTCTCCTACTACGAGGGGGAAAACTTAGAATATTCATTCTAGACCTAAACTAAATGGATTAAAAAATCAGTTTCCAGCTTTCCCCTAATTAATTCCGAATTCGGCGTTTTTTTTTTTTTTTTTTTTTTTTTTTTTTTTTTTTTTTTTTTTTTGCTCCCCTACCACTGGGCTATATCTAAACATTCAGATTTAATTTATAAGAAATTTAATTGCATTTACTTAGTATCAAGAATAAATAAATGAAAAATAATTTTTTCTTATTACTTTTTTCTCAGTTATTCTAATATTTTGAATATGAGCTGTACCACATCATCACCTTTGAATATGTCTGGCTCGTTATGTTGTAAAACCCTCAAAACTCTATCCGATGCAGGCAGTTCATTCCTTCCAGCGAAGTTTCATATCTGCAGACATTTGATCTAGAAATGAAAAAAAAAAGAATGATATACATGAAATGCCAATATTTGCAGTACATATTTCATACAATATAGAATATAAACTCAAATCTATATTCCTGAAAAGAATTTGCAGGCGTACCCCACTCTAATTCACAACTGAAGGTCAATGACGTCATATCATTACATCATGAATTTATTTTAGCAGCATTTTTTTACGATTTGTATGCAGACTTCTAAACTTTAAAATTTTAAATGCTGTATTAATACTTGGAGGTCTGCCAAGTATACAAAAGATCTCTTGCTCTCCTGAACAACAAAAAATATTTAAAGGCATGTTTCGGATACAGGAAAGTTCACACAACACTGCAGCATGGCAGTAAAATCTGAACTATATATTTCACAATACAAAATAATATATATATTTTAATTAAAGATTCAAAAGAATAGCACTACTATATTTTCAAGGAATTAACTTTTAAAATTGTTTAATCCAGTAGTTTTACTTTAAGATTAAAAATTTACTTCTTAATTTTAAAAATGCTGAACAAAATGCACCCATAAAGCTTATTTTTGAAAGGTTCAAAAATAATTTCTAAACGCCAATCAACATACACAAGCGAATTTTAAAAGTTCAATAATGGAATCTAAATGCCATGCGATATGCACACGAGCATACAAAATCATAATTAATAATTTTTCAAAGGATATCGTGCAATACTTACACTTTTTATCTAAAATCCTTTCTTATTACAATAAGCATTAAACGTGGAAAATGTCTTTATTTCGTAATTTTTGAGAATTTCTTTAGTCTTCGAACGATTTCGCCGAATCCTTAAAGTTTTCGCACGATTTCGACGAATCCATTCTTTATTATTTTTAGATGTAAATAACTGTAACAACGTGCTCTATTGCAATGTGTTATTCTTGTAAACCTTGCTTGTTGCTTCAGACTTCAGATTCGGCAAGTCACTTCCGGTTTGTCAATTTAAGTGTATCTGATATTCCCGTGACCATCTTTGTCAACCAGCCCATAGGTCTCTCGGGACTGTTTTCTTGTCTTCGTGACAAAACGCTTCTACGCTGCTGGGTACTGCGGAAACCCCGAGTCACTGCTCTGTTTCATAGAATTCCACCTCCCCTTTCAGAGAGAAGGTATCCACCCAAATCCTACAAGACAACTTCCTTTGCAGTGCAGTGTTTTTGAGCATACATTTTTAGCTTTGGCGACGAAACGAAAACATAATTTTGTGACTATGCAAAAGAAATTGGAAGCATTGAGTAGAATTGATAAAGGTGAACTCTTAAAATAGATTGCTTGTGAATTAAGAGTAGAGACCTCGACAGTGTCCGATTGGAAGAAAAATCGAAAATCAATCGAGGATTTTTGCTCGAAATCAATTTCTAACGACGGTGTGGAGAATCGGAGGAATGTTAAGACAGTTACACTTGAAACACTGGCTGAAGCATTATTCGTTTGGTTTTGCGCAGAAAGAGATCTTGGTTTACCTATATCAGGTTCAATAATCTAACAAAAAGCCTTAAAGTTAAATGCAAAGTTGCCTGATGGTGATTCAGATTTTACTGTCAGTCAAGGATGGTTAAATAGGTGGAAAAACCGGCATGGTGTGCGTCAATTTACTGTGACGGGTGAGAGCTTGTTCAGTGACAAAAACGCATCTGAAAAGTTCCGAAAGGAATTTGAAGAATTTATTAAAACAGAAGAATTAACAGCAGATCAGATCAGATCAGATCTACAATGCCGATGAATCAGGACTATTCTACGCATGTTGCCAAATAAAACTTTAGCCTCAAAATTATAAGAATCAGCTAAAGGATATCAAAAGAGCAAAGACCGCCTCACTATAATTGCTTGTAGCAATGCATCAAGAAAGCACAAATTTCCTCTTCTTTTAATCGGAAAATCCAAAAATCACCGAGCACTAAAAAGCATAAATCGTCAGACTTTACTTGTAGTTCACCGTTCTCTGAAGAGTTCTTGGATGGAGAGCGAAATTTTTAAAGAGTGGTTCTTTGTCTATTTTGTTCCGGGTGTTACAAAATATTGAAAATCGTGCAACTGACAAAAGAAAACATAACGGTAAAGTTTTTACCAACTAATGTAACAGCGCTAGTACAGCCAATGGACCAAGGGGTTCTTCAGAACATTTAAGAAAGTTTACAAACGGCAAATGCTGAATGAACATTTAGAAGATGATGGAGAACATGGAGTGGTAGAGATTCTCAAATCAATCAAACTCAAGAAAGTAATCTATATGATTACTGAATCTTGGGATCAGGTTGCTGAGAGTACTCTCCAAAAGTCGTGGAAAATTTTATGGCCTACAAATTGTGATTTCTCGGATAGTAAGCTTGAAACAAAAGGAGGAATATGCGAGAATGAAAGAGAAATTACGCCTGAAGATTTCGTTAGCATGTTAAAAAAATTGAGGGTTTCTCAGATGTTGATGTCAGCGACATTAGCAATTGGTTGGAAGCAGAAAATAATGAAGGTTCGCCTCACTTACAGATGACGAAATAATCGCTTTGTGCACAACTGAAGAAAATGAAGAGGATACAGACGAAAACAACATTATCAATGATGATCAACCAAAAGTTATAAGCCATAATGAAGTAACGTCTCATTTAGAACAATTGATGGATTATTTTGAACGTCAGGTGGAGACTACACCCAACAAACTATTTATGCTCAAGCGGATGCGTGACCGTGCGGCTCGCGAAAGGTGTACAAAACTGGCACAGCAGAAGATTACAAACTTTATAATTACAAAGTAAAAATTTTTTATTGTCTGTAAATATTCAATATGTTTAATATAACGGTGCTTTTCTGTAAGTATGTTTTATTTTATTTCATTTTTTCTCATTCTCCGGATGATCCGGATTTTCAATAATCCGGATTGGGTCTGGATTAATCCGAATTATCGGGGTTTTACTGTAATTGTTTGTAACTTGTTTGAAAGGTTGATCGATATAATAAACTACTTGGCCTCACACGATCTGGTATTTAGAGCTCATCGAGAATCCCTTAACCTGAGCGATAGCGGAAACCATAGAAATTTTATAGACCTATTTAAATTGTTATCCAAATGTGATCTAACACTAAAAGAGCACTTTTAACGTATTAATAAAAGCAAATTTCTCAACATTATCTGAGCCACTACATCCAAAATGAATTAATTACAGTAATATACAAGACAGTTATTGGCGAAATTATAAATAGAGTCTCAAACAAGAAAAATATTACGCATTCATGCTCGATTGTACGAGAAATGTGAGCCGTGTGGAACAAATGCCAATAATATTAAGATTTTGCGATTCCTCAACTGGAGCGATAGAGGAACATTTTGTAGGGTTTATTGCCGTCGCAGAAACAACGGGAGAGTATTAAACAAATTCAATTTTAAGGCAACTAGGAAAAAAATGGTCTAGATATCCGAAGCTGGCAAGGACAGGGATACGATAATGGCGTTAATGTGGGTGGGCATTAATAAAGGTGTTAGAACAAGAATACTTAATATTAATCCACGAGCATTCTTCACGCTTTGCGGATGCCGTTGTTGGAATTTGCTTTTAATAGATGCAGCTAACTCTTCTGCAACAGCTAAAACATTTTTCACTTTCATCAATAAAATGTATGTGCTCTTTACAAAGTCAAGCAAGCGTCGGGATCTTATAAAAACTAAATTAAAATTGACATTAAAATCTCTGTCTGAAATACGATGGTAAAGTGGAATCAGGACAGTAAAAGCGATATTTTTGCAATCTCATGATGTCATCGAATGCGTGAATGACCTGAAAAATAAAACTGATGATTCCGAAACCCCTAGCGATTGTAAAGCAGTCTTGAACGAAATGTTAACTTTTGAATTCTTTGTTGCAATACACGTAAGGTTGCACACGTACCCTTATTATCTCATGGGCAAATCGGGACTATACCCAGGGGCACCGGACTTCAAGGGGCACCCAAATCCATATGTTAAATTATAAAATATTTACTTTTTCCCCCCTAAATTCCAACTCTTCCATAAATTGAAATTATTAAATTCATCTTAAAGTAATATAACAAGTTGCTAAAGTTATAGAAAAGAGTTTTCTTCTCTGCTAAGGAAAAAAGAGTATTGTTATTAATTAAGGTGCTTAATTTAGAATTGACGGAGCCAAGAATTTTCTCCTATTTAAAATCCAAGATGCGAAAATATTGTTATGCTTTACATATACACATATGACTGACAATCACTTCTATTTGAATAATGTTACAACAATTCGAATGGGGCCCCTTAATTTATCTTTCCCCAGGTCCTCAATTAGTCATGATCGCGGCCTGACGTGAGGTACGAGATTTTACTACGCGTGAAAAATAAAAGTAAACTATGGCAATCGGTTCAAGTGAACTTTAAAGTCGCTATTGATACTTTACGTTCATTTCGTGACTGGATCCAATAATTGCGTAATACAGGATTCGAAACAAGCGTTGCAGAAGCTCGATTGTTTGTAGAAAAATGTAGTTACGAAATTGAGTCTCAATTTAAAGAAAAAGAATAGCAAAGAAAAACGAATCTTCGGTTATGAACATACCGATGAATCTATACAATCTATTTAAATGCAGGTACAGAGTTAACTTTTTTAACACAATGATAGATGCTATAGTCGACACCGAATGTCGATTCAAAGCGCTCAATGAATATTTTGAACGATTTGGTTTTATTTAAGATAACAATTATTTGAAATTTTTATCCAAGGAGGACATTATAAAGCGTTGTAATGATTTAGGTACAATACCTCGGGAAGGCGAAAATAGCGACATACAGCCTTTCGAACTTTATAAGGAATTCCAGCTTTTAAAATCAAATTCACTGGACTCTATCAACGACGCAAAACAACTTATTCAGTACATTTTAGAAAATAATTTTGGAAGAAGTATATCCAAATGTTTACACAACTATCAGAATCATGCACACAGTTCCAGTCAGTACAGCTTCTGCTGAGAGAAGCTTCTCAAAGTTAAAACTGATGAGGACTTATTTGATAAGCACGATCAGTCAAGAAAGTCTATCTGGATTATCTGTACTACAATTGAAGCTGAAATAGCGGCTGGCATTACTATGACGTAATCTTAAAAAATTTCAGTGAGGCAAAAAGCTGAAAAGTTCGTCTTTTTAATTTGTGTCTGTTTATGTAATTTTTGTCGTTATTTGATTCGCAATAATACTTGTATAGTATGCCCATAAAATTAGCGTACAATTATTATTATTCGTGTATAATTCAGCTCATTTAACATCTTCTTTCTGACTGGAAAATGAAAGAGGAAAAGCTCATGTCGAGAGTCCACGTTTCTTCTAGCGCCGCCACTGGTTCCGATAATCCGCGCTCTACTGTAGTTTTTTATTTTTGTTTTATCTATTTCACGCTGTTTCGATCTTCGAGCAGACGAAAAGCAAGAGCACCTTAGTGCATGCGCAAATTTTGTGATTCTCAGTTGCTGCAACGACCGTTCCCCGAAGGGAGTAAGTGCGCAAAGTATGAGAACAGGAGTAAGAAGAACTATAGACGGGTTGCACATGACGTCACATGTCTGAAATCGCTTCAGATGGCGCCCAAATATAAGGCGAATATGGTGCTCTTCATTTGATTTTTTAGACTTATTTGCACTATAATAATAAGAAGAAGAAAGCTCTAAATTAAAGAGAAAGATAACACGTGCTTTTAACGGCAAACGGGGACTTCTGTGCTCCACGTGTGTGCTCCAGAAGCTATAGTATCAGTCGTTGCTAATAGCAACGTGACGTCAATGCAAGGGGTCTATTGAGGGGAAACTTAATACGCGTGACTTGCCGAAAACGCAAACGATATTTTGTTAAATAACGAGGACGCTGGAATTCGTGGTAGGCCGTTCTTTGAGCAGAATATCATTGGATTGTATGCATGAGATGCGTATGTTAGAATTAAACAATATTTTATTTTATTCGTTTATTTTTCATTATTGAGATTACATAACATAAATTAAGATGGGGTATAAGTGCTTTGTTCCTGGATGCAAAGCAGGTTATGCGAGTGACGTCAAACAAAGAAAAAACGAGGGAAAAAATAAGTTGAGATTGTTCCGTGCCCCGCCCCCCCACCCCCCTTCCTAATGCGTATTTTGGAGGAGCGGAAGGTGTGTGTGTGCGTGTAGGAGGGAGGGGTATGACTAGATTATTTAATATTACCAAAAAGCAACAAAAAGGAATTTTTTTTTAAAGATTTTAAACCATTAATCAAAGTATTATTACCATTTAAGTTATGAAAATAATAGGAAAAAGAACTCATTTAAATAAGAAATTTATTCTAAAAAATATATCTTAAATAAGTCTTATATATGTTTTTAACAACTATATAATTTTCAAATAGTCAGGCAAGCTTCTTATCTTTTTTTATCTGTAATAGTGAACTAAAAAATGTGCTTTTCTCAAAAACTGTGTGACCTAGGGTAATCGCTATAATTTTCCTGCAAGGTTTAAATTGATGTCTACTACCTCTAATTTTTTTTTTCATAATTTTAGTTTCAGTAGATTCGGAAATAGAGGGGGGGGGGGGCATATTTGTGCACTACATTTTCGACGATACCTTGGAAAATATATTAACTAAAAGAAAAGAAATTTTGAGTTCAGCGTTACGAACGGTTTCACACGATATACAAAGAAAAGGTTTTATATTTTAAAAGTTTTTTTTCTGGAAATTCCGGTCTCCTACCTCCCCTCCTCCCCCCCCCCCCTCCCTATAAGTAAGATTATATTAAAATCATACTTTACGACTTTTGCAAAAATTAGTTTCTGGACAATAATCTATAATTTACATAAGTTTTCTTTCCCGAATAATTATGATAAAAATTTGTTTTAATTCTACATTTATCAATTGCATAGATATAAAAAAAATATGAATTATTAAATTATAGGTTATAAAATAAACGCGAGATTAAAATTTACTCCAGAAAATATCGAATAATACTTTTAATTCCAAAAGTCATAAGTCCATCTTCGCGGTAGAATAATCCGCGGTATTCAATGTTTTTAAATGGCCTGCCTTCGGTTTTTTGTCAGAATGATCTCTGATTTTAAGTGTCTTAAGAAGCAATCGAAACGCCAATTGCCTTTTAAAAAATATGTATCTTATGAAGAAAACTGTAATTAATCAGATTTCTACTTGTACGACTTTCTTAAAATTCAGATTGTCTATTAATTTTTTTTTTTTTTAAATCAATGCTTTTCCCATTGAAAAGCAGTGTAGAACCATCGACCGGTAGCCTACCATCTACAGTGTCGCCAGTTAACGGGGAAAAAACCGCATAACAAAATTTTAACGCTAGCTACCTCTCCATCTCTTTTACTCCGTGATTTATCCAATTGATAATAAAGCTCAGAAGTTTCCAAATATTGATATTCTATTTTATGGTCCAATACTAGTAGCGGACGCTATGCTATTCAATACGGCGCTTGAGGGAATGGCAAGGTGAGGAGGGAGAAAGGACCACAACTGCTGCCGGGTGCCGCCATCATGCATTTTTAAGTTATTTTGGGTCTCAAGCACGGAAGAAAGAGATAGATGTTGATGCAATATGCCGTAAAAACGGTTTGCAATATGATGTGCGTTATCGCTCAAATTTAAAGGTCCTCATTCGGCAAAATAAGCACGTGGAACAAGGACCGAATTCTTTGACATCACACGTGCATTTTTTCTCTAAGTGAAAATGATCTGCTATAAGCATTCTAAAGTAGAATTTCATTGTATTATGAATTAAAAATTGTATTAATCAAAGTTTTCTTCTCCTTTTTTTTTTTTTTTTTTTTTTTTGATTTTACGAAAACACGTGGTTGTGTTTATGGGTCTCAAGTATACGAATCTGAACATAGTTTCCGGTCCTCATATTTTGCACACATAACAACTAGCGCCTTGTCTATAAAATACTATTTCATTCGCACTCAACTTTTATATTTCACTTGCTCTTAATCGAATCGACGCGACGCTCAATTTTACAACAACAACAAAAAAAAGGCCTGAAAAAAACCTTGAAATATGGAGTAGGCAGTCATTTAAAAAAAAAAAAGAAAGAAAAGTTTTTCACCCAAAGAAAGTAGAATAGCAGTTGAAGTTCTTTGACCCAGAGAAACACGGCGAGAAAATAATCGATTACATTATATAATCTAAAAAACAAAACATAATCGCTACTCCCGTTAGCGGTCATAATGTCAAATGGGTGGAAAAAGGTGGACGTCACGTGACTCGTTGCCATCTATCGAATTGCACTATTTAGCTGTTTGATAAGGAAGGAGTATGAGGCGATGGCGGGAAAATAAAAGTTTTCGCCACAGACGTTTTCTCTTAGGCTGGAACCAGGGTTGCGGAGTCAATGAGGAAAATGGCCGACTCCAAATCCGATTCTGGAAATTTTAACGGCTGCCACTCAGGGCTGTATAATATACTAGTGATGCCCGTTGGTTAAAATACAGAGGAAACGCAAGAAAAATAAAGCGAAATTTCACTATTTCGGCATTAATTCTTTTCTTAGGGCTTCGAAAGAAAAAAGGGGAAAAAATGATATTTTCCGCATTATTAGTTTAAAATTTTCGCGTCCCGCAAAAGACGAAAATAAAACGGAAATTTTATTTTTTGGGATCCGCGGACTCTGAAAAGAAAAGAAGAAATCGTTACAATTTTGTTATTTCGTGTCCTCCAGACCCGAAAAATTTCGATGGCAAAAAGAAAGAATAAAGATGAAAATTTTAATAATTCGGGTTATGCGGATTCTAAAGAAAATTTAAAAATTTACGTTTCCCGCATTAATTTTACAAGTTGGGCTAATTTTCGTGTTCCGTAGACCTGAAAAATCCGAAAATCAAAAGGAGAATGATAACGAAATTTCAGTATTTCATCATTATTTTGGGTACCGTCGATTCAGAAGAAAAGAATAACAATTTCACCTTGAGTCCTGTCGTCATGTACACAAGAAAATAGAAGGTGGGATTTGCAATTTTGGCGATATTCCCCTGGTCCTACACACCCGAAGAATCTGAGGGGAAAGAAGGGCAAAGGTTTCTATCACAATGCTATTTCGGGATCCTTGGCCTCCCCAAATCGCAGAAATTTAGAATTTTCGTATTACCTCCGGTTAAAGATATGCATGGGCCGAAATTTTCAGACTCGGACCCTTAAGCCGCTATCAGATTCACCGACTTTTCGAGCAACCAACTTTACAGCCGATTTTAACCCCAACTTTTTCCAGTTGAAAGGGCGACATTTCTATTTCCACTAGACTTCTGTTCTAACGTTCTTCAGAACCTGTTCTAGCGTCCTCAGAGCCGTTCTGATTGGCTGGCCCGATTCAGATGAAGTGGCTAAACGTCCGAGCACCGTTTGTATATATTCGGATGTTTGTTTTCAGCTATTTCGTTTCTGATGCTACATAAGTTTGATTTGAATAAATTATTTTCCATTTTTAAATGATGAAACTGCTATTTTCTACTCGAAAGTATTCAAAAATACCTGCATAAAACAAACCTCCATCATTTCCATACTAAAACTGTTTTTTTTTTTCAAACCTTTTAAGATTAAGACTGTTTCATAATTTTTAAATGTTATTTATATTAAAAATTATAAAATAAAATATATAATTTATATTAAAAACGCTTGTCACTTATAAAACACTGCAATTGCAGGGGAATTTGCATATCTAAACCATGAAAAAAATATAAAACCAGGGTTATTTTTGATTTATTTATTTTTGTAACCCTGATACTAAAAATAACCCTGAAAAGTATTCTTTTTTTAGCACTGAATATGGAATTTTTAAATATGTTTCATGGAGGTATAGGAGGATTCAGTTGCAAATGCAGGGGACAGTTAGAAGGTATTCCCCCCCCCCCCCAAAAAAAGTAAAAAGTTTCTGATTTTATATTTTTTCATGATTTAGATATGCAAATTCTCCCTGCAACTGCAACGTTTTATAAGTGAAAATGCGTTTTTATTATAAAGTATAAATTTTTTAATAATTTTTAATATAAATAACATTCAAAATTTATGAAACAGTTTTTATGACTCTATCTTAAAAGGTTTGAAAAAATAATGGTTTCAGTATGGAAATGACGGAGGTTTGTTTTATACAGGTATTTTTGAATACTTTCAAGTAGAAAATAGCAGTTTCATCATCTAAAAATGAAAAATAATTTATTCGAATCAAACTTATCTAGCATCAGAAACGAAATAGCTGAAAACAAATATCCGAATATGTGCAAACGATGCTCGGGCGTATGGCCACTTCATCTGGAGCTGGCCAGCCAATCAGAACGGTTCTGAAGGACGCTAGAACAGAAGTCTAGTGGAATTAGAAATGTCACGTTGAGCGGGAGAAAAGGGTTACAATTGTCTTTGCTAAAGTTGGAGGAAAACCCGGGAAAACCAGTACTACTAGTACCAGTCGTCAATATTTATCGCATTTTCGTATCAATCGCTTATCTCTGATTCGCTGAAATGTTGAAAGGTGGGAGGAAAAGTTGCGGCTAGGTCAGACGTTTTTGAGATGCGGATAAAAAGTTGGGGGATATTGCTGTTTGCTATCACACTCGGTGTCGAGACAACATTTCGCGAAAAGTTGGAGGAAATCAAGAGTTGGCTCAAAAATTGCTCGAAAAGTTGGTGAATCTGATAGCGGCTTTAAACGTTCGGCCCTGCCCATTTATATTTTTGCAGTTCACGCCCGGCCTGTGAAAAATCAGTGAAAACAAGGTCGGCCCATGTAAAAATCAATGAAATCTGACCGGCCGGACTCAATTTCTACAAAAATATTCCGAATTTTATAATTGTACAATTAAGATTATTTTAAAGGCATGCATATTTATGAGAAAATTTGACCGTATATTTCAGATTGCGACCTGTTTACAAGCCATATAATACAAAACAGCAACATTAATGATTGCTTAGACTCTTAAGAAGACTATTACATTCAAATGAAAACTCGTCGAGAAACTTTATGTAGTTCAGAATAAAAGAAAAGGGTGGTTAAAACATCACGATATTTGAAGCCGTATAATAAAAAAAGGAGACTTTTAAAAATATTTCTTTGTAGTTTTTTATAGTACTATGTTTTTAAAAATTCTATCAACTGAAATTCATCATCGCTATTACTATTTTTACAAAACAAATTGCGTCCGATACGTCCTGGGTATAATTAAGTGCTGTAGTTATGGCTCGGCTCGACCGGAATATGTAGGAAAAAAGCTGTATATTGGACATCTTTAACTTGGGTAGCCTGATAGAGTCTAAAAATAACAGTAATAATTCCTTTTATAGATTTAATATTTACATATAATTAGTTTAATCTCACTTTAAATTGTGTAACAAAAAAAGCTAGAGTCGGACTCGGCTTGTTTTTTAGCGACTCCGACTCTTACGCAAAAATGGGCCTGACTCCGACTCCGCAGTCCTGGCTAGAACTCTAGAGCAGTGGTTCCCGTTCCCAACCTTTATTGGTATGCGACCCACCTTTAAATAAAAATATTTGATGCGATCCACCTAATGTAAGTGTGTATGGAAATTGCCGTATGACCTCGATAAGCTATCGGCGATCCTACAAAAAAAGCATATATTCGTACGAAGGATACATTCATACATACACAATGGTACTACAATCCATGTAGGATTTGACGTCCCTCAATATACCTCTCCAGACCTTCTGATCTCTGGCCTTTAATTTACAATTTGGTTTTGTGCAAGATCTTTCTCTACCTCTTCTATCCATCTCTTCCTGGGTCTACCAATACTTCTTTTCCCACTTAAATTACCATTATATATCTTCTACGTCCGTCTAACATCTGTACTTAAGGGCTTCGTAACGAGTTTTTTTTTTTTTTTTTTTTCCAGGGAAAGGTTGTCAGCCTTTCGCCCAACCGCTTTTAGTCGCCTCTTACGACATGCACGGGTTACATTGGGACTATTCTTTAATGCCGGTCACCACACGACATAGTGATAATGCATTCCTGTTAACGAAATCATTGGAAGGTGGTTCTCAAAATCCTGCTCAACAACGTGAAACTTTCTGACTCATTCTTAAATGTAAAGGCATAAGATGGACGCCTGACTATTGAAGCGATTTGAAATCGTATAGCGATTTCCATTTTTTCATAAATAAATTACTTGGCGAGTTATAATCGATTGTTGTCACATGACAAAAAGTTTTTCTCCTTTCCCGTGCTATCGTGTCCGCAAATTCGATTCAAAACGCCAACTTTGGCGGTATTTTCTGAACGCGTTTTTGCTTTTATCAAAAAATGGAAAACGCCATTGGAATACATAGTTAATAAGAACACATACAATTTTTATGCATTTCCGAACAAAGTCAAAAAGTAGCTCTTTTGGATTTGAGAACAGCCTTAATAAATTACAGAGAAACCTTTTCAAAAATCTACTTTTTATTATACAGCTTCACAAATTACGATGTCTTTTTAACACCTTTTTTTTTTTCTTTTATTCAAAAGTGCATTAATTTTTTTAATGAATCTTTATTTGAATGCTGAAAACTCTAAGCATCTAAGTGATCATTAATGTTGCTGTGTGTGTTCTGTTTTGCGAACACATAGAACACTAGAACATTAAAATATACTGTAAAATTTTCCCATAAATATGTATATAGTCTCTCTCTATTCTAAAAAAAGGGTAAACACTGTCACCGCTGCTGTTTATGAATTTTTTGTGACCGGGGGTCTTTCTTCGTTAATATTAAGAAAACTACTGCGTACAAACATATGAAAATCGGTGGTACTATAGAGAAATGTTTGATAAATACGCTGATGCAGACAGTTTTTATCGAATTATTTTAAGAGATATTTAATGTTAATGTTCTTTAAAATCGTTCCATTAAAAAAATGTTATAGGAGCAAAACTATACATAGGAATTTAATCATTTTATACATTAGAAGTTCCTGGTGTGCAGACTACATTTTTTTATTATTATTATTATTTGATTTATTTTTTGAGGATTTATTTCCATTTTATATTCGAAATTTCCGTATTTCGAGAAATATTTTTTACATCTTTTAGAAAAGGGTATTATTTTAAATTGTTTCCAATTTTTAAAACATCTCAACGAATAATATTTCTTACGAATAATATAAAAATTTATTTACACGTGACTATTATAAACAGGAAAAAAATTTCAAATTAGAATTAAATGATTACGTTTCAAAAGCAGGAAAATATTGAAAATTAGGTCATAAAAACTATACGAGTATTTACACGTGAATTTTAATAAAAAGGGGTTTAAGATTTGTTTAAATGATTAAAGAAAAAATGCAAAATTCATTATATTTTTTTAAGCAATAAAAGCATTTGAAATTATCATTTGGCAATAATTAGTCGTTACTCGTTAGCCCAGTTTAATAAAGAAATATTTATTAAAAACATTCACTTCGATAAAGTAATTAATGTTCTTGTCCAAATTTTCTGAGTAATGGCTAAAATAATAATATCTAAAGAATAAGCATTATGAATCCAGAGTATTTTGTTTTATTAAGTAAAATAATCTTGCAATTTAAATTTCACACAATTTTAAAGGAAAATTGATAACATATTTTTGCAGATTTAGATAGCTTATTTTAAACAAAGGTGTGAAACTTGCAATGAAATTAAAAAGGTGTTTTTCTTTTACATGGATTAAGACTACAAAAGCTGAAAAAAGGATTTTTTTGTATTAATACCCGCTATTAATTATTTTCTGTTTATTGGGGGGGGGGGATGGGAGAGAATTAACATAAACGATTCTAAGGAATACCAAATGCAGTATAATAATCTAAAAATTTTGGGACTATACATTTTTTAAAATTATTTTTATATTTTATTTATTTATATAATTTGGAGAAGGGTAAGTTATTTATTTATTTTTGCCACAACTTAACAATTGAAAGAAACAAGAAAAGAAAAAAATGTTTTAAGTTTTTTGGGTAAGGAAAATTTTATGTGGGTACTTATTGTCATTACAAAGAGGCCAATGGGAGAAAAAAAAATCCACGATTTTAAATTCTTTGTGGTGGATTAGGAGACACTAAAATCCCTCCCACCCCTAAAAAATGAAAAAGTATTCATTTATAAAAAAAAAAAAAAAAAAAAAAAAAAAAGTACCCTAATTCCCCGCGTATATGCTGCGGCTTAGTTAAGTCTTTTTCATACTGGAAATTTTATTTAAAAAATGAAGTCAAATAAATGCTAGGCAAAAGCAAGTCACATTTTATTTAAAACAAATTCTGGTAGGAAATCGAATTATCTGAGCCGCGGGAAATTATGGTAACTTTTATTTTGAATAGAAAACAAATACTGCTAATGGGAATTGAAATCTCAGTTAAACACTGTGTTGATTAACTTTGATGTTGAAAAATATTTATGTATAACTGAAAAACAATGATATATTTTAAAACATAATAATCTTATTCATAAATATGTATCGTAAAAAATTCTTAAATTTCAAAATCGCTAACAGGGGGTTAAAAATCATTGATATTATACATTTTGAAACATTCACGAAGGCTTAAAATTGAAAAAGAAAAATGTAACTGCATTTTAAGAACGCACAAGCTACGTAAATATGTCATTTAAGTTTCGCGCGCGCAAAATCGGTGCAGCTTTCCTCTCACGTGCGTAATCTAGTCATTTTATAGCTATGCTTCCATCTAGGCAACAAAATGGATTCCCGTATGCATCAATAGACCCCTTGCATTGAAGTCACGTTTCTGTTAGCAACAACTGATACTATTGCATCTGGATCACACACGTGGAGCACAGAACTGCCAGTTCGCCGTTAAAAGCACGTGTTATCTTTCTGCTTAATTTAGATCTTTCTTATTTTTATTATTATAGTGCAAACAAGGCTAATAAGTCAAATGGAGAGCACCATATTCGCCTTATGAAGCGATGCCAGACATGTGACGTCATGTGCAACCCGTCTATAGGAGGTCAATGCAACATTTCGAAGAAGAAAATATTTTCCTCTCCATTGAAGTTCGGACAGAGCGTTTGGATTGGAGCGCGGAACATGCTTGGAAAAAATTTTCGCTCTAGCCACGGAAGGAAAACAAGCGTATCATTGCACTGGATTATGGAGCTATAAATATTACAAGGAGACGACATATCAATCTAGCCTCGTGGAGAGCTAAAAGACGAGTTCTTTCCCCCCTCTCCAGCGTCCGCCATATTCGACTTTTCCGTAGTTGATTTATGCAGCGAGAACTGGTTCACAGCGCAGCTCACCGCAATCAAGTATGGCGGAAGCAGGGAGGTAGGAACAGCTTTAAGTGACGTCATTTACGTCTCCTCCACCGCCCCCTGAATACTATACTTGAGGCAGACCTTAGTTGTCAATGGAGATTATACTAGAGAGGAGTGTAAGTCCGCGACAATAAATAGTTCTGTACAGAATCTGAAAGAAATGGCATATTAAATCTCTTTTTTTCCACATTTTTATATGAAAAATGATTGACTCATTAATCAAAATCGATTGAGCTTAACATATATTCATTTTAATGATAAATATCTAATAATAATCAAGGAAATGTATTTATTCGCAAGGAAGGATTCTGGCGAGAATTTGGCGCGGCGCAAGCAAATGGCTAGTAACCTTAGACCCCCAACAGAGATCTGCGGGGTGATGGTCAATAGATAAAACCTCCTCTTATTGTCAGAGATAGTAGATTTCTGATGGCCAATCAAAAGTTTCTTTTTTTTAACTATTAAATATAGAGAAAAATTTTCGGTGGATTCGAATTTTTCTGAAAATTTCACCCCAAGTACATACCCAATATATGGCTGAGACATTTAAAATAACAAAGAAAAATTTCTTTTGCAAATTAAAACGAATAAAAGAAGCTCTTTATTTTAAGACTGTTCTCATAAAACTATTTTTCCCCGCCCAAGAACCGGAAACTTTATATTTTAGGGCTTGTTTTTAAACGTAAAAACAGGATACTTGAAGGCATGATATTTGAAGGGATTTGAAATCGAACAGTTTTTCTTAGTTTCCGGTAAATTAATTACAAGCAATTGTTATCTAAGAATGCATTTTTATTTATTTAATTTACTGGACAATCGCGTTGGGTAGAAAATCTTGGTGGATTAGACAATTTCATCTCAAGTAAATATGAAGCACATGGAAAGAATATGTAAAATAATAAGAATTTTCTTTTTTGTGTAAATTAAAACTAATCTCTCTGCGGCTCTTTCAAGTACATTCATGATATAATTTCTATCTTTCCGCAAACAGAAGTTTAAACTATTCTTATTTTACTTAGAAAGCATTGATCAGCAGTTAAATTAATCTGTCTTTTAAACAATAGTATAAATTCAATATTTTAACAGTATTTTAGACATAAAAAACAAGAAAAAATTCGCCAGTTATTCATAATGCATGCTACAGTTTTATGCATAAATGTAAGTTAATTTGATTTGATAAGTAAAATTATAATTTAACTTGACATAAATCAATCAGACCCGTGCGAAATGGGGGGAGCGAAGGGGGGCAGTCGTCCCAGGCGCGGAGATTGAGGGGCGCGACTACCAACACAAACATCTTATTTTGATTGTTACAAGAAATTATAGATATACATATCGAGAATGTTTTTTCAAAATGAAAGTACGTACATTTTTCGTTTCAAAGTTTCACTGTTCCTCAACCCATACCCGAATACAAATTTCTGATTAAGGACTTCTTCCTTTTAAAAACTTGTTTCGACATTTTTATTTTATTTTATTTTATTTTTTATTTTTATTTTTTTTTTGCATTGGATAGCTGAGGTTTATCTCTACATCTCTCCTTTTTTTACTTTTTCGATTTTGGTTGCAGATATTTTTTTAGAATGACACATTCATTTTTGGAACCGGTTTCGAAAGTGAAAGTAACTTAATAAAAAATATCTGCAACCAAAATGGAAAAAGTAAAAAGAGCGATATAGATATTGACCTCAGCTATCCAATGCAAAAAAATATTTAAAAATTCCGAGGTGCAAAGGAGATACTAGAAAATAAACTCCCCATAGTTTTAGCATTAGTTTGCGAGTGTCTTCGCCTGTAGGGACAGGAGCCTTAGACGTGAGTTAATGTTAAACCAATGGGGAGGTTCTTTTCTAATATCTCATTTGCATTTACACATTAAAAAAAAATTTTTTTTTGTTGTTGTTGTTGGATGGCTGAGGTCCATGGTCTACATTCGCCCGCTGCAGAATGTAAGTATAAAATAAGCTAAATTAAAAAAAAAAAAAAAAAAAATGACAGAATTCTCCATTTAAGACAATTTTTAAACATACTCAGAAGCAACAAAATAATACAACAATTAAGAAATATTAAATATTCAAAAATAGATTTCTACCAACATTTAACAAAATTGACAATTAAAAAAAAAAAAAAGAAAATCCCGCCACAGGGTCTCTGATCCCTTTTGGATAAATTAAAAACACGTGAATGTAAAAATAAAATTAAAGAAAAATAATTAAAAATTCTTTGCAACGGTAGGGGTTGAGGAAGGCAGGGCAGTTTTTTATCTTTCGTTTTTAACAATCAGAAATGAAGAAAGTTTCGTTTAAAATTAATTTTCAAAATCCAGAGAGAGGCGGTGGCCCTTACTGGCCCCTCCCCAGCCGGCGTCCCTAAAGGGGATTTTTCGTTTTTTTTTTTTTTTTAAATAATTTTATTCTAAATGTATTTTGGCTGTCTATCATCAACTGGAATTCTTTCAGGAAAATTAAAAAAAAAATCTGCGTGGAACGGGAAAAAACAAAATAATTGGTAAATTCAACTCGTGCAAATTTATTCCTCCAAACAATGATAAACTGCCTGGCGATCCAAGAATATACTTCAGCAGTAAACAAATAACATAAATTAAATCCGAAAAAGGATTTTCTGCACGCCAAACTCCTCGCTATATCTCCCAGTATGGAAATCCTACAGAGCCAGAATCAGTAAAAAGGCTCGCTCAGTATAATCACCATTGACAACTAAGGTTTGCTCGAAGATTAGGCCTGAGTGCTGACACAAAAATGGCGGCTGCCGAAGGTGGATTTTTTTTAGCGTAGGTACGGTCCCTTAAATGTAGACACCAGTATTTTATAAAAGATTTTTCTACCTTGTTTATTCTCAGAAAAATGAAGCGGAAAAAAATTATTGGTAGGAATATTTAAGGGAACGTGCACACGCTGAAAAAAATCCGCCTTCGGCAGCCACCATTTTTGTGTCAGCGCTCAGGCCTAGCATTCAGGGGGCGGTGTCTCCTCCTTTAGTCTTCATTCCTCCATGCATTGGATCTTCGATGCTATCTGTTTGCGACTAGATTTTTTCTTTGCCGTATGAGTCATGAGCATGAGCGGGAAAAGGGGGTTGGATAATAAGGTGAAGTTATCGCTTAGCGTTAGGCGCGCCACACACCAGGGAGACATGCAACAAAAAAGCGTGAGGCATACGACAATTTCACCCTGCTAACAAAGAAAAAACCGGCTTGAACAGCAGAATTTGCCTCATGTCTCACAATTATTATCGCATGTCTCTCTGGTGTGTGGCGCGCCTAAGTGGGGTTTTCAAGCAGTTTGTCGGCGTAAAATCCCATCTGCCCCATAGAATTATATAAGAACGAGAAGGAAGGCGAGTCAACTGGATTAGTTCTGAAGTGCGCAGGGGATTTTACGCCGACGAACTGCTTGAAAAACCCCTAACGCTCTAAGCGATAACTTCATCTTAAGGGTGCATTCCAATCCAAACTGCTTATTTTCTGATTTATTTTTTAATTTCATTTTTGCTCTCAAACGCTTCAAACTGACAAATTCACTTATTTAAAAACTACATAATGTGCCATGCTCAGGGGCGTAGCTTGAAAATTTTATTGGGAGGGGGGGGGGAGGACCTGACTTTGGCGCCCTTTTATAATTTTCATTTTTCGCCCCCACCCCACCCCCGTACCCCGCAACGTCGTCTCTATCCATGCTAAGGCTTCTACAATTCATATTATAGTAGTCCTAATCCGTGCTATCATTATGTCTTTTATGTATAATTCATCTTCCGTGATACTTTATACAACAATTATCTTGATTAATATTTTCACCTTTTCAAAACACATTTTGCATTGTCGATTGATATATGTAGATATATCAGTGTATCACAATATATATCTACCTAATGTAAATATATATTGTGTGCGGATGTAAAGACTCCAAGCGGTAAGATTGTTCATAATTGATTACATTTTGTATCTGTATTATTAGTTAAATATTCAAAAATCCGGAAGGAAAGAGCTCAGAAACTATAGGTTCCTAGGCGATTTTTACTTTTTTCTATCTTCAATAGAAGAAAGTATTGTAATTTTTTTTGACGTCTGGTTTTCGGCGGATTTACACGTTTTAGAGGTCAGAGATCCCAAAAAACATGTTTATACAAAATGTCTGTCTGTCCGTGTGTCGCCATTGTACCATCGAAAAGTATGAAGTTATGCATAGAATTGAGCCAATTTTTCGTGTACGTTTTTGGCTATGGCAAGCAGGTCCTCCTTCAATATGGAAATATTCTGACGGAAGGGGGCGCTGAAATAGCGATTTTTGTGCCAATTTCATTTTACCATCGAAAAGTGTATGAAGTTATGCATAGAATTCAACCTAATTTAATGTGTAATGTATTAGTTATGGCAAGCAAGTCCTCCTTAAATTTGAAAAAATTCTACGTGTATGGGGCGCTGCAATAGCAATTTTTGCCCATTTTCCTTATTGTATACCATCGAAAAATGTATAAAGTTATCTATAGAATTAAACCAAATTTTTTGTCCTCCCTGAATTTAAAAATATTCCGCCGAAAAGGGGTTCTGTGATAGCGATTGTTGTATAATTTTCTTGGCTTTTTTGTAATTCTATTGTCCATCGACGGTTCGCGCAGCAACGGGTACTCGCGTCGCCGGCTATCGCAAACAGCTGATTACAAAAGAATAATGAAAAACTATTGATTTTAATAAATATCATGATCGAGATTAACTCGTTTTTACTCCGATTAATTGGCTGAAGTACAAATTTAAGATGAAAATCTAAGTTGGTATAGTATTGAACTAATAATATGGAAGTATTAACACATGTAGCTACTTTTTGAAATTTAAGCTGTATGAGATAGAAGAAAGTTTTGGGATTGGCACATCCAACTAGTTTGGTAGTACATTTAGACATTCCTCATTAACTCAAAGCAGTATTGTAAATAATCTATTATAAGGGTATAGTTCCTACGATATACCGTAAAATTTGGAAAGTTTACCGCCCGCCACATTTGGCAGAAATTAATTCCTTTGAATACATTTATGCAGCAAAGACAAAAACTTTTCAACAAAGTTAAAAAGTGTTAAATGAGTTTTGTTCTAAAAAAGTTTTGTTCTATTAAGGATTTTTTTAGATTTTTTTCCCCCTCTCGAAAATGCAAAAATGTTTGATGCAACATAGGCGTAACCAGCCTTTTGAACGGGGGGGGGGGGTGC
This sequence comes from Maratus speciosus, assembly GCA_963932465.1. Lineage (NCBI taxonomy): Eukaryota > Metazoa > Arthropoda > Arachnida > Araneae > Salticidae > Maratus > Maratus speciosus. The sequence continues at coordinate 629,138,617 of OZ010788.1, read as the reverse complement.
CCAGACTTTTTAACCTGAACATGTTGGATACAAACAATATCTTATATAGTAAAACCTTCTAAAACGAATCCCATAAATTCGATCGAATTTCCGTTTTAGACAGTTTTCCATCTTAGAAAATATAATTGTGTGGTATTTCTTTTAAAAAGAGCTCAAACGCGATTTTTGTTTGCGTGAGGAGGGTTGAGAAGGGGTTCAAAACATTAAAACTAAATCTAATGGTAAAAAAAAATATACGTAAATGTCCTTGCAGCAGTGATATAAGACAGTGACTAAGTATGGTCACAACTGTAAAACCTTTTGTCACCCTAACTTCTTATAAAGATTAAAAAAGGCCTTTAATCATGCTGGAAACTTCTATAGGCACAAGGGAACACTGCATGAGATCTAAAATTATATCAGTCTCAAAGTCTTGTAGATGAAATTTTGCCGGATGATAAATCTCAGATAATACATGCGGTACATCTGTACATGCGCACGAAATTTTTTCAGAATGTGACTCCATGACTTCTTAGGGATCACCGGAGGGACCCAAGAAATTTTGGAGGAAAGTCTATATAAATAATTATTATAATATTATAAATAATTATAATATTCATTAATAGCGTAATTTCCTGCCTATAATCCACGGCTCAAACAATCATGTTTCGACCCAGAAATTTTATTTCATTATTTAAATTAAATATTTATCGCGATTTGATAAGTTACGTTTTATGAAACAAGATTTCTGGGTCTGAACCTAATTGTTTGATCCGCAGATTATAGGCCGGAAATTACGGTAATTCAGGTTTTTTACCCCAGAGTGTGTCGAATATATTAGGTAAAGCAAGTCAAGATAATATAGACTAAATTTTTATCAAGACGATAAAAATTATACTATCATGATGCGACTGTAATAATAAAAATAGGTGCTTGTATGTCTCTGTGTGTGTGTACGCGCGCGCGCGCTGAGCTCTGAAAAAACAATGCAGCCTGCACCCGTAAGATTTGACAGGACCTGTATGCCTGAACTCATGCATATGGAAGACAATTTCTGGAATTTTTCAATTAATTTTTTATACGAATTTTTTCGCAATTTTTTCAAATAAGTAAAAAAGAATCCGATTTCAATATTTTATCCAGTAAACTTTGTCTTCTTTTCAATAAAGTGTTTTCGAGATTCTTACAGCAATTTTTCAATTTTTAACAATTTTTTAATGTTATCTTTAGAGGGGTTTCTTTCGCATTTCGCGGGGATTTTTTTTTTTTTTTTGACATTTCTAAAACGAATCCGGTTTAAATCTTTTACCCAATTAGTTAATTTCGTTCCCTGTGGTTTTATAATCTTTTCCGAATTTTTAATGCACTTTCTAGCGGGGATTTTCGTGCTTTGAGGCGATTTTTTGACATTTTTTGAAACAGAAAAACTCTCTGGTAATTTTTGCAATTGCCGTGATTAAATTCGAATTAGAATAATGTCAAATCAGCTCTTATAAGAAAGCTGAAAATTTAATTTTGCTCGAAATAAAAAACGCAATAATTCAAGATTCGCTTGTTCGAGACAGAAGAGGTCGTAGCTTGCTCGGGAATACGTTGCCGAAGGCAGCCCCCCCCCCCCCCACCCAAATCCTAGATTTGTTTAATTCTATGTTCGTTTAAAAAAACCAACCACTTCTCTAGTAATGAAGTTTTCTTTCAGGGACAGGGTTTGAAATAACGCGCGGGATCGCGCGATTTGTGCACAGAAAAGGAAAGTCTCTCATAATAAAAAATGCTGGGCAGTATTTCCCCTTTCAAATTCTTTCACAGACCTGTGATTCTTCAGTAAGTATTTTTTTAAAAATTGGGTCCGCGATTTTTATTTCTTTTATGGAATTTCTCAAAATCAATTCGTGAATCTGTCCCGGAAAAAATTGAGAATTTCTTCAAACGATCGTGGGAAAATATCGGGAATTTCAATAAAAGAGTGCAGAAAGTAATCGCCAATTTCGTTTAAAGATTGCGCAAAAAATTACGAATTTCGATAAAGGATTGACGAATTTTTTTTTCAAATTTCGTAAAATGTTGCGGAAAAGAGTAGAGAATTTTGTTAATTGGTACGGAAAGATATCGAGAATATTTCCGAACGGTCGCGCAATACTATCCCGAATTTCGACAAATGATCTCCCTGTAAAAATATCAGTTTCGTCAATCGGTCGCAACAGAAAATAAATTTCGTCAAAGGATTGCGGTAAAAACGAAAATTTCGTCAACGGATCGCAGAAAGAAAGTTCGAATTTCGTCAAAAGATTACGGAAAGAAAAAGCGAATTTCATCAAAAGATCGTGGAAAGAAAACGCGAAATTCATCGAAGGATCGCGTGCTAAAGAAATGCCAATTCCGTCAAAATATTGCGGTAAAAAATGCGAATTGTTGGGATTTTGAATCCCGTTAAACAGGCGTGAGTACGTGATAAATTGTAAATTGGGACTTACCCTTCTTCAGGATACTTATCCATTTCGGTGTAAATCCACACTTTGTTTTAATCCAATATGTGTTAGTTGTCATATTTTTTAATCAACCACTCTTTATAACCTCTTTTGACAAAAGAAATTGTAGACTATTATATCAAATGAATAAGCAACGGTAACACTTTAAGCTATTTAATTCACATTGTTTAAATTGCAAAAGAGAGAGAGCATTTTACATGCCTCTTCTCTGGATTAACTACATGTTCAGAATGGAAAAAATATTTACATTATAAGATAATAAATCAGTAATAATAACTGTAATAATAATATCATAATAATAATAATAAATCAGTTTAATGTAGTCGTTGAGTCTTAGTGCAGTCATTCAACAAGTCATTATCTTTATCAAAGGATTTTCAAGGTTAAATACATTTGAAGAGGCTGAGTTGAAACGACGTATTATTTATGTAACTGAAGAAATTATCTTTAGCACAGTTATTTAGCTTGATTTATGTCCATCACGAATTTCGTCAAAGGATAGTGGTAAAAAACACGAATTTTGTCAAAGGTTAGCTGTAAAAAACACGAATTTTGTCAAAGGTCTTGTCAAAGGCACGCGAAAAGTGCGGATTTTGTTAAAAAATCGCGTAGAAAGACGTGAATTTCATCACACGATTTTGGAATATTTGTAAATATCATGAAATGATCACAGAATAAAATCTCGAATTTGTCAAAATTTACTGCACTGGGCTAAAAAGTTGAAACGGGGTTCCTTTCCCTACTTTCAAAAGAACGCCACGAAACGAGAAAAAACTCTAAAAATCGTATACAAATTTTCAGAGGAAAAAAATTACTATATTGACTTGAAAGACTGCAACCATATTCCTTTCAAGAATGTCAAAAAATGGCCACGAAACACTAAATTCAACCAACCAACCAACCTGCAGATTAATTTGAATTTTCTGTGCTATTATTTGACATTTACAAAAGTGGCAGGGTATGTGTCCCCCCCCCCCCTTTACCTCGGCTAATCGAAATTTGGAATTACCGTTTCACATTTGCATCCCCTTTTAATGTTTTTTTTTCTTCTTTCTTAACTTTAAACTACCAAAGCAAAAAGACAAATAGTTTCTATCCTCGTCAAGAACTTGCGTTAATTTCTCATGAAATTGCAGAAACATGCAATAGAAAGAACGGCGTTAAAAACATCTACCACAGACAAAGGACGTCAAAGTGGGATTATAAAGCCACCTTTTTGAATTACTATGACTAATACAGATTCTTCCAAATATTCTAGTTTTAAAAAAGATAAACGACATAATTTTCTTTTTAAAAAAAAGAATGTGGTTTTCTTTTTTTATCACATTTCAAAACTTAACCGTTTAGTTTTCTGAACTAAACTAATTGAACTCTGCTTTCACTTCTTCTTCTTTTTTCTTTTGTAGATTTCGATTTTTTAAAATAATTGTGCTCGAGTCTGCGGAAACGGGGGTGTGCCCGGGCACCCAGGGCACCCCCCCTGGTTACGCCTATGTGCAACACAGTTAAAATGTTGATTTCATGTCTACATGCATCAAACTTTTAGATTTTCATATTCAAATACAAACGAACCGAGAAAGCTTTCTTTTCTTTTTAAATATGTGAAACACGCACTGAATTGTAGCTTGATTGTTACCTGGTGATGACTTCTCTTACCATCACGTCTCGAAAGCCTGTTTAAAATATCAGTTTTGATTTTTACAGAAAAATTCCAGTGCTGTTTGATTCTTAGAGAACTGGTTAAAAATACGTGAAATTTTATATGCGAACAGATGACGATGATTTTACGAATGTGTCAAAAGTAATATTTTGGAAGGAATTTGAATTTGAGCTTTAAATAAAGTAAACAACTGTAAATGCTCTTACATTCTGCTCAATCATCAACAATTTAAAACAAATCTTTCATAAATTAAGTTACGTAATCTGCTTCCTTCGTAAATTTTTTTATTGTTTTCATTTTTGTAAAAAGGCACCTAGTTTATTTCTTCCGTTTATTTACTCTTGAGGCATTCGTGTATGAGACACAAGTTTATATACCGTATTCCCCCGCATTAGCCGGCATGCCGCAAAATTCGAGGGAGACCAGATTTTTGAATATTAGTTCCTGGTCTTTCCCGGCATGCCGGAAAAAGTGAGGATAGTAATTTCAACAAATATCTTAAATCCTTGCTAGTAAATTTTTTTTAGGGGGCGTTATCAAATAATTAAATCCTTTCCGTTTTCTACCGTTTTAGATGCGGATTTTTGTCAGAGTCCAGGGATAAATATTACTTTTTAAAAATTTAATATAAAATTTCAAAAGTGTACATACTACTATTTTCGAATAGTAATTAAAAAAAAATATCTTAAATTCTTGCTGAAGTCCGCCACCCCCTTGACTAATACATCTACAGGTAGGTTGTTTAACGGAGTTTCGTTCAAAAACAGTTTTATTAAGAAATTCGCCTCCTGGTGATGGAATGTGGAACTAAAAGATTCGATAAATTTTATTTATTTATTTATTTATTGCCAAGATTTTGCAGTGCGTGCACAGCACGCTTGCTAAATGGTAGTGGGGATCCGTTTCAAGGGTTCGTTAGGTTCGAGATTGGGTCTTTTTATGAGATTTTTGCAGTACAAATTCCAGGTTCATTTTAGCATATTATTACGGGCCCGGACAACGCCGGGCGGCTTAGCTAGTAAGATAAATAGAATCTAATAATCACATAAATATAAAGGAATACATATATATATATAGAGGGAGACAAAGAGAAAAATAAGTATTGATTTTTTTACCTTAAAAGGAAAAGTGTTGTTAGAAAAACCAAAATAAATCAGCCGCCCGTCCTTCAGTAGCTAAATCTCATATTTTCCGGCATGCCGGTAAATACGAGTTTTTCCGGCATGCTGGTGTACCTCGATTTTTTCCGGCATGCCGGCTAATGCGGGGGAATACGGTGTATATATATATATATACATTGACTTCAAGAAACACATATCTCCAATCTTCCGATTCAAAATGCACTGTTGTCACATTTTGCACTATACTTGATTCCACCTTAAGTTGGCAGCGTTGGTTATGCTACGAATGCCGAATCGCAGCCGTTGCCGTAGCAACAAGGGTTTGCTTGAAGAGCAAAGGATCACTAGTAACCAACGAAAAGCGCCATTTTGGCGGAAAAGTATAATGCGTGTGTAAAAATCTGTACGTTTTGAAGTTCCTATGAAATTAATTATACAGGGTGTTCCGTTAAAGGGGTCCAATATTAATAGGGGTAATAGAGGAGATCACACGGAGCATAAATCAGTATATAATGCCTGGCCGGATCTCAATAATTTTCAAGTTACAGCAAATAGAATGAAAAATCGGAAATTTGTAAAAAAACCCTCATTGTTAAACTATCGATAATGCTACATAAAAACGAAGCACATATTTAGAAAGAGCAGAAAAAATCCTACGAAATGACATAAGTTGTTTTAGAATATTGAGAATTAATGGCGAGTTACAAGCTCTGAAACAGTGAAAAAATACAAAATCAAATATTTAGCAAAATAGTTAATCGTTAATTCCAAAAATGCAACTCTACCTACATCAAGGAAAATGTTATAAAATTTGGTCCATTCCGAAAGCTTTCGAAGAAGCTGACAATAAACCATATCAGTTTAATTGTATGGGAGAAATCAAGCAGTTCCCTAGTTACAACTCTGTACTGTTGCACGCTCGGAAAGGGCGAAACTCCGCCCATGACGATTGTAAACACCCCGTTTTAATATCTTTCAATTATACATTTCTGATCAACCTCTATCAATACCCTTTCATTATTCAGTCTGGTCAAGTGAATGACATATTGTGCAGTTCTCGCCTTGTCTTAAAGCAAACTCCGTGACTGCTGCGTTTCCTCCATGAACTTTCAGGATGATGAAGAAGAAGTACTTTTTATGCAAATTTTCTATGTGTATAGGAAGAAAAGTGTAATAAAACAGCAGTCATCAGTGGGCGTTATGTTAAAGGGAGGCTGTTGTAAGTGGGATTGTAGTAAGTTGATGTATAATAATTATGCCGGAATACTCTAACGAAGAATATGCGGACATGCATCTGATGTACGGGCAAGCTCATGGAAATGCATGTCTAGCACAGCGCATGTACCGTGAGCAATTTCCAAGGAGACGTTGCCCAAGTTCGAAACTCTTCATAAAAATCGATAGACGATTACGGGAGACTGGATCGTTTAATACAGCAAGCATTGATGCAGGGAAACCTCGACATGTACGAACACCTGCAATGGAAGAAGATGTACTGAATATTTTTAAAGATAACCCCTCCACGAGTACACGAGGTGCTGCGTCTGAAGTCGGTGTTTCTCACCAAAGTGTGTGGCGTGTTCTGCGTGCAGAAAACATGCACCCCTTTCATGTGCAGCGGGTACAACTGTTATCAGTAACAGATTGTGCTCAGCGGACAGAATTCGTACGCTGGTTGCTTAATGTAACAGAAAATAATCCACAATTTCTGGAAAATATTTTATTTACTGATGAAGCAACATTTACGAGAGAGGGCGTGGTAAACACGCACAATATGCACACATGGTCATATACAAATCCGCACACTGTTTTCCCGTCGAACGCACAACAAAAGTTCAGTGTGAACATATGGGCAGGTGTCCTCGGCGATTATCTCATAGGACCATATTTACTCTCAGATGTACTCAATGGCAGTACGTACTTGGTTTTCCTACGGGATATCTTACCGCAGTTACTGCAAAATGTGCCAGCAACATTGCGCCACAATATGTGGTTTATGCACGATGGCGCACCGGCACATTTTTTCATAGGTGTTCGCAATCACCTCAATTCAACATATCCTGGGAAATGGATTGGACGCAGTGGACCTGTTGCTTGGCCTGCACGCTCTCCAGACCTCAATCCGTTAGACTTTTTTGTTTGGGGACACCTTAAATCGCTGGTGTATGAAACGCCTGTGGATACACCGGAGGATTTACTAGCGCGAATCGTTGTCGCTGCAGGAGACATTCCCAACTCCATCGGAGTTTTTCGGCGTGTTCGCCAATCTTTACGACGTCGCTATCGGCTGTGCGATTCTGTTAATTGGCGCAACTTCGAACACCTATTATAATAATGTCCGTTCGTCTGCCTTCCGACATTGAACTGTGCAGCGCAGGCCAGAAGACTATGCTTCACATATGTCATAAAGTACGTGGAATGTAATTCTTTATTTGTCATTTTTCTTTTATTTTCAACACTTTTTGGCACAGTATTTTGTAAGTCACAGACTGTGGTGTACTCAAATTGTAAATTACAAAGTTTGTATGAATTAATTTAAAATTTAGTGTCTTTTTTAAATTTATAATTAATAAAATTATTATGTTATTTGTTATTGTTATTTCCTATCATAAATTATGATGCACATATACATACAATAATTGTCCATGTAAAACATGTACTGAAACTTCTTGCATAGTTACAAATCGCAATATTTTTAATTATTTCCGAATTTTCACCACCAGTTTAATTTTAAAGAATTTAACTTAAGCTTTATATCAATAAAAGACCACTTTAAAATGTAGACTATTATTGTAAAGTTATTTTGGTTCATTCAACTCTTGAATAATTAAAAATGTTGCATCTCAGAAGAAGCATGATCGAAAATGTATAGTTGAGAGTAATTAAAAAGGCGGTGTTTCCAATCGTGATGGGCGGAGTTTAACCTTTGCTAGTGTCAAAGAAAGCGGAGTTGTAACTAAGAAACTGATTAATTTCTCTCACACAATTAAACCGATATGGTTCATTGTAAGCTTTTTCGAAAGTTTTCGGAATGGACCAAATTTTACTACATTTTCCTTGTTGTAGCTAGAGTTGTCTTTTTGGAATTAACGATTAACTATTTTGACGTATATTGGATTTCGTACTTTTTTCACTGTTTCAGGGCTTGTAACTCGTCAATAAATATTGCTATTTTAATACAATTGATGTCATTTTGTAGGTTTTTTTCTGCTCTTTCTAAATATGTGCTTCATTTTTATGTAGCATTATCGATATTTTAGCAATGAGGGTTCTTTTACAATTTTCCGAATTTTCATTCTATTTGCTGTAACTTGAAAACTATTGAGATCCGACCAGGCTTTATATACTGATTTATGCTCCATGTGATCTCCTCTATTACCCCTATTAATATTGGACCCCTTTAACGGAACACCCTGTATAATCTATTAAAATAACGAATTGCATTATTATTCTTTTGTTATTTTTCCATTTTTTAGACTGAATTTAGTACTATCTTATATTAAATTAGCTGATCCGCCCGACGTTGCCCGGCCCGCAAAATGCGAATTTTTTTTTTAAATAGCGAAAATTTTAAAAAAGGGTGCACGAATTGTGGAAAAACTTTATTAAAAAAATGTCAAAATTTACTGTTTTATACTAAAAATTTGAAGTCGAATTCCACGTACTGATGTTGAAAAAATCACATCGGAAAGAAAAAAATCGCATCGAAAATTGTCTAAGAAATTTAAAATCGCGAAGGGCAAAATTTTCTATATTTAAGCTCCAAGTTTGAAACAGAATTCCTCTTACAAATGTCAAAAAATTGCCGCAAAAACAAAAAAAAATTAAAAATCAGATTAAAAAAATCGAGAAAATTTAAAAAATCGCTATACGAATTCCGAATGAAATTGAAAACAAAACAGTATTATCTATATTGGGTTAAAAGATTAAAACCAAATTATCCGGAAATCTATTTAAAACAGAAAATTTGTTATTTATACCAAAACCTCTGACAGAAATTCGGAAAAGGCTATATCTCACACTGAGCCCGTCTCATTTTTAATGTACATTTTTAGATATTAGTGTGTAAAAAAGTCATGATTTTTTTAAATCAAAATAAGCTGATTTTTAAATAATTAAAAACTGCATTTAATATTAAATTGTTAACACTGCTGAAAATTAAGGGACTATTTCACTCACGCAAAAACACCCGCTTGCTAATTCTAATCCTATGGAGAAAAAAAATATATCTCGTTTGCATTTCAGTGTTTTTAAATTATTTTTTTTTCTTTTGCGTTGGATAGCTGAGGTGGATCTCTACAAATAACCTTTTTTACCTTTTTGATTTTGTTTGCAAGATTTTTTTTTTTTTTTTTTTTTGGGGGGGGGGGGGGGCTACTCTGAGTATGCCCTTCATTTAACCCATGTTTCATCAAGATAATAAATAGAAGCATTTTTTTTTTTCTTATTCTCTGTAATTTTTCTCAAATAGTTTCTGCGCCACAAAATAATATCTTGCCTCTCAAGAAGAGCTGCCTCTCTTTTTCGTTTTTCAAAAGAGAATCCCGAATATTTTAATATTCTGTACAATTTAGTCCGGTTAATATTTTTCGAAAAAGTTTCTTTATCATCGTTTACAACTTGTAAAACTTTATCCAAAGTTGGTATGTCATTTCTGCGAAAAAAACTATGGATTTTTCGTCAAATGCAAGATAACGTGAATTCGTCATATTTTCCCAGCCTTCTGCGTTTACCTCGTCGTTTGCCCACTGCACCAGGTCTTTTCTTTCCGGGTGTATTTAAAGGGCTAGATGCCTTTTTCTCTTTTTTCAAACGAAAAATTGTTCTTTTCGAAACACCTGTAAGTTGGGAAACTTCCTCTACGATTTCATTAATTGAATGTTGGTGATTTTCTTGACGAAGTCTGGAATAAACATTTAATATATTTCTGCGAGCTGCACTTTTAAGCTGCGAGCTGCACTCGAGCTGCACCACTCTGTAAAGCGTGGATGGAGATAATGCTTTATCAGACATGTTATAATTCAAATAAATATTTAACTATGTAACAAATTTCTATGTTTATAGTTCAAATAAGTACGATTCAAATAAATATTTAACTATGCAACAAATTTTAGAAATACTCAGTTAATAAACGAATAAATAATAACAATAATTAACAGTAAAAATAAAAAAACTATGAACACGTTAAAAAGAAAAGTAAAAGCGAAAGCAAACAGCGAGTATTATTAAAACTATTCATAAGAACAATAAGAATGCGTGGAGTAGCAGAGCATTAAAGTGCGCCAGATATTTAACCTTGAAGAATTGTTCCTCGCCAAAGGAGAGTTTTTTACGTCAAGATTTTTACTTTATACGTTCGCTTTAAATACAAAAGACTTTTAAATTAAATACTTTTAACAGTGAAATTACATTAAATATATGCTTCAAAATACCGAAATTTGTAATTTATAAACATGATCATGTAAATTTGTATGCATTTTCACCATTTAAGATTAAAAAATAACGGAGAACTACTTTTCAAGGCGGAATGTTACTGTTTCTACCTTTCACAGTGCTGCCAAGTTGAGTTGGAATAGAGTGTAGAGGGGAATTCAAAGAATTCAAACTTTAGGTGAAGGTAATTTTTATTCGGAGGATTCTTTCAGGAGAATTGCTATATGGCAACCTTAAAGGTCTGCATCTGCAAGGCCGGAGTCCGTTACAGGACGAAATAAAGTCAAACTTTCAAACGGGCTGCGCAAATAAAAAAAAATTAAGAGAACCTCAATGTACCAAGTTTTAAAGAAAATAAATATGTATGCAGCATTCTTTAAAAGAAAATCTTAATTATATGTTAAGAAAAATCGGATGTTTTTGTAGAAATTGAGCCGTTCTGGGTTTTTAATTTTTTAAAGGCCCCAGATTTAGGCTTTTAGTTTTTAAAGCCAACCAAGATAGCTTTGTTTTGCATTGGGGCGTGTCCGGCCTTAGAAATTTCGGCCCGTGCAGTCTTCTAGACAACCTCCACCCTCTCTGAGCTGTTCTAACCCCTTCTAGTCATTTCAACTTCTTTCCACTTTCTTTCTACTACAAGAGTGACCAACAACTATTGAGATAAGGATAAAATGAACTGCTAAGGAGCAAATTACACTTACTCTCTCACAATTATACAATTCCTGTTTTCAGAATTATTTCTTCGCATATATAAATTGCTTTTGTTAGGGAATAGAGGTAGTAACAATTCTAAAATTAAATTTCTTATACAAATATGGTATGTTAAAAGTAACTTACTTTATAATTTAACATTTAAAGTAAAGTGCTTGTACAATTAATTGTAACTACTCTTTAAATCATTTCTTTATGGGTGCCTGATGGCGCTATTAACCCCTTGGGGACGAGCGGCATGTATACGTGCCGCATGAAGCACTCAAAATCCTTGTTTTTCCTCACCAGTAAAATTTGCCTTATTTAATCAGCGCATTTTCTCGATTCAAGAAGACACAAATTTCTGTTTTTAAAAAACGGTGACAAAAGATTAAAAATTTCGTAACAGGCTCCCGTCCCGAAGGGGTTAAACTTTGTGTGGCGCCCTTCTACTTTACCATAATTGTGAACCCTTCAAATCCCCTCCAGTCACTTCCACGTCTTTTCACTACCAACGGTGACAAACAACTACTGAGATAAGAAGGAAATAATTATACTTATAAGAATCGAATTACATTTACTGTCCCTCAATTCATTACAATTACTGTTTTCGGAATTTTCTCTTATGGATGTATAAATTGTTTTTGTTGGGGAATAGAGATAGTGATTTAAACCCTTTCTTTTAAGGGTGCCTGGCAGCTCCCTTAAACCTATCGCGCCCTACTACTTGAATATATTGGAAAACTGTGCTCATCCCCTACAGTCACTTTCAGTTATTTCCACACTTTCTTTCTACTGCTAAGGGTGACCAATCTAGATGAGAAGGAAATAATTGTATTTCTAAGGATCAAATTCTAGCACCTCGGGGCACAGGGTCAAGTAAGCAGAGTTGGGCACTGTCGGCCCTGATCCTTCATGGATTGTACAGCCACAGGTTTAGTTTTTTCTAAGGATCAAATTACATTTATTGTCCAGCAGTTGATTACAATTCCTGTTTTCGGAATTTTTTTCTTCCGTATATATGTAAATTGTTTTTATTAGCAAATAGTTGTAGTAATCTAAATCCCTTTTTTATGGGTGCCTGACGGCGCCCTTAAACTTTCTGTGGCACTCTACTAAACTAAACTAATCTCTGTGTCAATACAATCCATGAAGGATCTGGGCCGACACTGCCCATCCCTGTTTTCGTGACCCTGGGCCCTGAGGTGCTATGCAGTATACGTCCAGGTCAGGTGGTCAGCCAAACGCGGGACCCTTGGTGTTTAATTTCCAAGCAAGCTTGGTACTCATTTCATCGACCCCGAAGGGATGAAAGGTTGAGTCAACCCTGTCCAGTCGGGAGTCGAACTATCGACCAGCAGCACGGCTGACAGATGCTATGGCCACTATGCCACTGGGCTTCGTGGCGCCCTACTATTGAACATATTTGCGAACTTTTCTAATCCCTCCAGGTACTTCCTTCCACTTTATTTCTACTGCCAAGGTCGCCCAAGAACTACCGAGATAAGAAGGAAATAATTGTACTTCTATCCTGCAACTGATTAAAATTCCAGCTTTCAATTTTTTTCATTCTGTATGTAAAAATTTTCTTCGGGTAGGGGGGGGGGGGGGTTAGTGGAAGTAACAGGTCTAAAATTGAATGCCTTATACAAGTTTTGTATGTAAAAAGTAACTCACTTTGTAATTTTAAATAAAAAATAAAATTATTTTATAATTACTTTTTACTGCTGATAAACCCTTTTTTACGGGCGCCTGACGGCGCCCATAAACCTTCTGTGGCGCCCTACTGCTTGAGAATATTGGGGGGGGGGGGGGCTCCCCCCTAAAGCTACGTCCCTCTTGCCAATATTTTGATAAATTCAGAAAATATTGAAAAAAAAAATGCTGTCAAAGTTGGTGTTTTTAATCTAATTTTCCGATGCGGGAGATATGGGAATGAAAAAAAAAGTTATACTGATAGTTTTCTATAGGATAGTTCTACGGATAGTTTTCTATAAAATGGAAAATAAAAATTAAATTTGCTTTTTTAATCAAGCAAGGGCCTTTCTTTAAAAATTAATAAAAAATTAACACGCTAACCTAGAAATATTTAATAGCTATCATAAGAAAGGCCTTATTCTAGATTTTTAAATCATATGAAAAGAAAAGTGTTATAAGTTCTTGTTAAATAAATATGGGTATAAATACTCCAAAATTTCAAGAAATTCTACTTAAATATAAAATAACTGGGAAAATATTATAAGCTTTGAAACTAATTTTAAACACTAATATAAAAGTTTTTTGCGAATACTTCAAGCAATTTTTTGTAGATTTAGATCGATTTTTCTTTGTGATACGCTGCCTTTTCAAAATGAAATTTTAACATAAAATAATAAAAAAAAAACCTATACTAACTTCAAAAGAATAGTTGAAATACTTATTAAAACATAGTCTAACAAAGCATCAAGCACAATGTTATTAATCTGCTTTAAATAAACAGTGCACAATAACAAGAAAATTAATTATACCATAGTTCTTGCATAAATAATTAGCAGTGTGATCAAATGCTGCATACCTGTAAAATAGTTGGCCATATATTTTTACTAAAACTTCTGTATGCAAAATATAACATTTATGCTAATATTTAAGTCCATGTGGTCACTAATTGTTGCTTACTCAAATAAAATAATTATCCAAAATTTCTAAAAGATTCTTTTTCTACTTTTTAAAATTATTAATAAATGCTATATCAATTTTAAGGATTTGTTGTATTATGTATATATATATATATATATAAACATATATATAAAATAATTTAATAATATCCATTGAGAATTTCTAATTAGCAGAAAATCTAAATATTCAATTAAAAATTCTTCGAAAAAAAAAAAAATCTTAGTAAAGTATTACAAGCTTTTGAAGATTTTAAAATACTATATTTTTGATACGGCAAATGTCATTGTATATAAAATAAATTGTAAACCGATTTCCTGACAATTTTTGTACAATAAATTTTGAAAAGTTTCGAACAAGATAAAAACGTGTATTATTTGAAAATGATGTGAACCAGTCTTCTTGACTTTTCACTCTTTTTTTTCTGTCCTTGATTTTTATATAACACAATTTTTTCGGAATATAGTAAAATAATTATTGTTCAAATTTAAAGAAAGGAGAGTCGTCGATATTAAATACAGTTTAATATCAAGATCGCAAAGCGTCTTTTTTTTTCTTTCTTTCTTTTTGCGCGCGCGCGTGTGTGTGTATAGTTTGAGTAATATTTAATTTATATTTTTAAAGATTAGTTTTATATAAGTATCAAGGACGGGGACAAAAGAATGAAAAGCCAAGAACTGATCCACATCTTCAAATAATATATATATATATATATTTATCTTTTCGAAGATTTCAAAATTTACTGTAAAATTACTATGAATTACGTTGGTTTTTGATGTCATTAGAAACCTTACAATTTATTTTATGTCCAATGAAATATGCAGTATCAAAAATATAGTATCTAAAAGTATTCAAAAGCCTTTACTTTTTTTTTCTCTTTTCTTTTACAAAAATTTTAAATTTAATATTTTTACCTTGTTCTAATAAGAAATTCTCTATCAGTGTTACTAAAGTATTTTGTTATTTATGCAACAAATAACAAACCTTAAAACTGATACAACATTTAATAATCTATATAAATAAATATTTGGAAATTTTGAGTATTTGGGTAAACAATGATAGTGCACATATGGACTTGGATATTTGCAGAAATGTTATATTTACTATTAAGAAGTTTTAGCAAAAATATCGGTCAATTATTTTCTAGTAAGCACTGCATGTTTTCTCTGCTAATTTTTTTATGCGACAACTATTGTATAATTAGAGTTTTCTTAGCATAACACACTGTTTATTTAAAGGAAATTAATAAAATTACGCATGATATTTTGTTTTTGTTAAACTATATTTTAATATGTACTGCAATTATTATTTTTTAATTCATTAGATTTTATTTTTTTAATTCTGTTTTAAATTTTCACTTCAACCAGGCTGCATACTGCATCAATCTAAACCTACCAAAAACTGCATGCAATATTTTCAAAATACATTTATTATTAGCGTTTAAAATGAGTTTCAAAGATTATGGTATTTTCCCGTTTATTTTATATTTAAGCAGAATTTCTTGAAATTTTTGGGTAATAATGCTAATATTTATTTAACAAAATATTATAAAAAATTTATTTTCATATCATTTTAAAGTTTAGAATAAGGCCTTTCTTATGATAGTTATTAAATATCTCTAGAGTAACGTGTTAATTTTTTATTAAATTTTAAAGGACAATTCCCGCTTTGTCAATAAAAGCAAATTTCATTTTTATTTATCATTTTCTAAAGAACTACCAGTCGTATCATTTTGTGCTTTTAACAGCTAAAAACCTGTATATTTCACATTCGTTAAAAAAAAAAAAAAAAAAAAAAAAAAAAAAAAAAAAAAAAATAGATTATCAAAATATTTTAATTAGGTGTGTGTAGATGGCATTTTTAATAAACACAGAACGCAATATGAAATATTTGTTTTGTTTTCAAAGTGGAGAAAAAGAGAGAAGGACAATGGGATCGGTTCCGTAACTGAAGTGGTCAGTCTGTTTTTTTCCGATGCCTACTTGAAAAGGAATCTTAGAATCCGTCAGCTATTGCCGATTTGTACCACCTAAACTGTGTATCGGAAATTTTTTTTCGGGAAACATGGAAATTCGACCTCGGGTTCTTTCCGTTTCGGAAGAAACTCGATGTGCTTGTGATAGGGCTCCAGTGGCGGTATTTGGCCCTTCTCGGAACGGGTGACTTTCTCGTAATGCGCCGACGAAGTGATAATTTCCAATTCTGCCCCTAACGCGTTGGAATTCTTTCCCATTTACCAGGGTTGCTTCGTCGTAATTCATCCGACTGCTATAAGCAGCTGGAAAGCATTATCTCTGTCGGTTTAAGATGGCGCTTATATATGCATCTCTTGTAAATGAGGATAGATAGACCTATTTTTTGTTAAATGTATATTCGCATTGTAATATTGTTATTATTATTTTTTTTTTTCAGTTTTGTTAGGTTCACTACTTGAAATAGTTTTACCTTAAATTAAATGTAAATTAATTGAGAGTGAAGCATAGTTTTTCAATTATTTGGCTAATATAGCTTGTATTATATATATATAAAAAAATTATGCTAAAATATATTTTTGAGATTAAAACTTATTGCACTAATCCAAAAGTGCAATTACAAATAGTTTTTGTTTAAATAATCCATTGATTTTGAACTAAACAATAAAAAATATATAATTGTTAATGTAACATAATTATGAGTGAAACTTAATTTTCCAATTATTTGGCTGATATAGCTTGTCTTTTAAAGCTTGTATTCAAAATGATAATAATCCTGATACATTTGAGAAGATTAAAACTTATTGTACTAATCCAAAAATGTAATTACAAATACTTTTTGTATAAATAATTTCTTGATTTTATTCTAAATAATAATAAATATTATATCATTGTAAATGTAAAATAATCACGACTGAAGCATAATTTTTGAATTATATATGGATGATATAGCTTGTATTTTAAAGCTCGTATTAAAAAAAAAAAAAATCACGCTAAGATATATTTTCGAGAAGTTTAAAACTTACTGTACTAATACAAAAGAGAATTTACAAGCAGTTTTTTTCTAAATAATCTCGATTTTATTCTAATTAATAAAAATTATATAACTGTAAATGCAAAACAATTATGAGTGAAGGATATTTTTTTTAATTATTTGACTGATATAGCTTGTGTTTTAAAGCTCATATTAAAGAAGAAAAAAAAAACAAAACAAAAAAAAAAACATTTATGCTGAAATATATTTTTGAGAAGATTAAAACTTATTGTAATGTAAAAGTATAATTACAAATAGTTTTGCTTAAATCCGTTGATTTTATTCTAAATAATAATAAAAATTATGTAATTGTAAAATAATTATGAGAAAGCATAAGTTTTCAATTAATTGGCTGACAGATTTACCATAGCTGGTATTTTAAAACTTGTATACATAAAAAAGCTTGTATTAAAAAAGTTAGTATAATAAAGTGTAATTACATAAAAAAAAAAACCTTCACGGTAAAATTTATTTTTGAGAAGATTAAAACTTGCTGTATTAATTCCAGAGAATATTTACAAATAGTTTTTGTTTAAATAATTCCTTGATTTTACTTTAAATAACAATAAAAATTATGTAATTGTAAATGTAAAATAATTATGAGTAAAGCATGATTTTTCAATTATTTGGCTTTAAAAAAAAAAAAAAAAAAGAAGCTTGTATTGAAAAAGTTAGTTTAATAAAGTGTACTCACATAAAAAAAAAAGACTGATAAATTTATATTTGAGAAGATTAAAACTTACTGTATTAATTTAAAAGAGTAATTACAAATAGTTTTTGTTTAGATAATCCCTTGATTTTAATCTAAATATTAATAAAAATTATATACCGTATTGTACTCGTGTATAAGTCCTCCCCCCACCCAATTCTTAAGCAAAATTTTGAAAAAAAAAATTGAATTTTCGTGTATAAGTCGAACCACATTTCTGGTAGCATGTTGAAAACTGGTTTGTAATCGAGGATAAAAAAAAAAAATTAATAAATTTTTATTAAATTAGTAATTTTTTTACGTTTTTAATATTTTTTTTTTTTTTTTTAACTTCAACGTTTTAAAACTGTATAATTATGTATAACCGAAAATGCTTAAACTATTTTCAAATCTATTCACATCAATTCAATGATACTTAAAAAGAAAAAATTATTTCAAAAATCTATTCAGGCATTATTTACAAAGGTAAACAACCTCTTAGACTGCTAAAATATAGTACTTCTTTGTATTGTAGGACTTTTAAGAAAGATATCTAGAAGCATTCTCAAGTTGGACTCTTTTTAAAAAGGGGATTAAAATGCTGAAAGGAATGTATTGAAGGGTTTTCTGACCCAAGAGAAAATGGGTGCAAAACAATTACAGGGACATTGAGCTTTGTTTGTCAGTCACTTGGAAATGACCATCCGCTTTTATCTGTCATGTAATTACTTAAGGCTCCAGTCCCTGTCAGCGAAGGCACTCGCGAGCTAATCCTATGGGGAGGGATTTTTCTAATATCGCGTTTGCATTTTGACATTTTTAAATAATTTGTTTTGCATTGTATAGCCGAGATCCGTCTCTACATCGCACTTTTTTTACTTTTTCGATTTGGGTTGCAGATATTTTTTAGAATGACACTTTCATTTTCAGAACCGGTTTTGAAAGTGAAAGTAACTTTATAAAAAATACCTGCTACCCAAATCGAAAAACTAAAAAAGGTGCGATGTAGAGACGGATCTCGGCTATCCAATGCAAAAAAATTATTTAAAAACGTCGAAATGCAAACGAGATATTAGAAAAATACCTCCCCATAGGATTAGCCTTAGCTCGTGAGTGTCTTCCCCAGCAGGGAAAGGAGCCTTAAAAGACTGAAAAAAGAAATCGCAAGTCTGCGATTTTTTTTTTTTTTTTTACTTTCTCGTGTATAAGTTGACCCCCATTTTCAACTCCCATTCTCTAGAATTCTTCGACTTATACACGAGTATATACGGTAATTGTAAATTTAAAATAATATTATGCGTGAAACATAATTTTTCAATTATTTGGCTGATATAGCTTGTATTTTAAAACTAATATTGAAAAAAAAAAAAAAAAAAACCTTCATGCTTAAATATAACTTTTAGAAGATTAAAAATTGTACTAATCTAAAAGTGTAATTGCAACAAACAGACCACATGTGTCCTTTGAAGAAATTGGTCGAAATTCTAGGGGGTCTAGTCGAAACTGGTTAACCTTGAAAGGTTCCCTTGAAAGGTTGAACGTTCCTTGCAAATTTCGTTTCCGGGACAGAATTGGAAACTGTTGAACATCGGTATGGAGTACGTGAACGGGTGGTTCCTACTCGGTTTGTTCCGCTGAGGGCAGAATACTGCCACTGGCCAGGAGATAAGGAGCTCAACTCTACTTGACGGAAGATTCCTCTTTTGCAGGACATCAGTCCCTTTCCTTTTAAAGTCATTAAAGATCAAAAACACCACGCGGGCACAAGAAAAGACGCCGATACTCATAACAGTTAGTAGGATGGTGCGTTCGCCCTCACCCCAACTGAAACCAATATAAGATTAAAAAAGAAATCATATTTGTGTTCTTTACAAATTTATCAAATTATCTGAAAAGAAAAAACAGCTCTGCAAAGAACATTAATGCAGTAATGAGACAGCTTAGCACCTGGAATCAATATGGGGTCAAATGGGGCCTTCGAAATCTGTATTATTATAAGATCTAAAAAATTGCTTTGATGGCGTTTAAGAAGTTACACATATAAAAAAATAAGGAAGGGGAAAAATGGTTACTTCACTATGAGGAATTAGGGCCTTTAAACGAATATAATAGATAATGAAAACATTTTCGCATCACTTTTGAAAATTACACCTGGAATAACACTTACACCGATGCTGAAAACAGTCATATTCATTAACAAGTAAGAAAAAATCACGAGTCAAGCATAGATTATGAAACACTTTCCAACACATTCAGAATAATGTAACAAAACTGCATTGTTTAAAAAATTTAAATATTACGTCTAATTCAAACCTATGAAAACGCATAATACATTTCAGAGCCCAATTTCAGCTGTTCCCATCCACAATCGGAAAATTATGAGAATTGCAGCCCTGTATAGCCCTTTATAGATTTGAATCTATTCGCTACATGCAAGCCAAAATTTAGTTCACTTAAGAGCTACATATACTTCAGTTGAAAATTTACCTTCAGCAATTTCCTCTAATAAGGAGAACGGTACGTGAATACTTTTGCGCAGCCCTGTATTTGAGGTATAGAATTTATATATAACGGGTAAGATGCAAAAAATTAATTAAATTTAAAAGCGCATACCGAATTTTAAACCGAGCGCTCCAGCAATTATTACTCAAAGACAGTACTGTACTGATTTCTTTTGTGTATCCCTGACAGTACTGTAACCGATTTCTTTTGTGTATCCCTGTAAATGAATAAAAAAAGGCAATGAATGTCCTGTTCTAATGTAATCGTAGTGAAATACAGTGATTTATATCAGTTTCAATACATTTGAAATAGCATAATGTCATTAAAATACCCTGCAAACGATTTTTCCCCTATACCATAATGCAATGGAATACTTTTGAATGCCCCTGTAAATGAACGATTAATCCTACATACTTCATATACAATACCAAACATGCTTTGGTGACCCTTAATAACCTTCATCAATTTCATGAGAATCCGAGTATATTTACGGGAGTTATTCCCCATATATCATAATGTAATGGAATACTTTTGAGTGCCCCTGTAAATGAACGATTAATCCTACATACTTCATATACAATACCAAACATGCTTTGGTGACCCTAAATAACCTTTATGAATTTCATGAGAATCCGAGTATATTTATGGGAGTTAGAGCGTTGACAGACAAACCGAATGCATAAACACTTTTCAACTTTGATGGAAAGTGTTAAAAATGGTTCATATTTTATCGGTTACGATTAAATTCTTATATCGGGCCCAGACGAGACCGGTCCGGCAGACACGTTCAATTTTTTGCCGGCCCGGCCCGTTTTAAAGTTCGCCTTCATTTTGCTGGACGGGCCTCGGGTCAAGGCTGGGCCCGTGCAGACCTCTACTACATATATATATTTTTAGTTAAATAGATCATATAAATTTGAATTAAAAAATAATAATTCTAATGAATAAAATTTTGTAATTTTTTTTATTTAAGCCTAATAAATATCAAATTTTCCCAAAATACAACGATTAAAATAATTCTTATAATAGAAAATAAAATTGTGCATTTAGAAAAAAAAACCTCTTAATTTATCATAATTAAAGACAAATTGCTTTCTTTCATGGGAGTATGCAGGGGAAGGCCGCAAAAATGCTGAGATATAACTTTAAATATTAAGAGACATGGACATCGGCAAAATTAAATGTAGGGGGGGGGGGGCAAGATTTTGGAATACATGTGCCAATGGTCCACAATCTAATGTGCTTATTTTTTTAAATGTAAAATATAAACATGAAATAACCTGAATTAAGAATTTTGTGTCAGAACATCTCATGCAAGACAATTTTTAGAGGTATCAATATAAAAAACAATACAAGAATTAAGAAAAGTTACACATAAATACGTTTCTACAAACATTTTTGTATCAAAGAGACTCTGCCACCTTGAATTCCCTTTTTAACACAAGCTTGAAATGCATGAATGTTAAAAAGAAAACAAAACTTTAGTTTGCTTTATCTAGGGAGGGGAAGGGAATGTAGGGTTCAGAGGGATAGGTAGACTCCTGACGAAAAAAAAATCTTAGTTTTATTTTGTCTTGTTTAATATATTTGAATGTCAGGCAGAAGAATTAATTTTATTGTTTTCTTTAAATAATCACATAAAGAAAATGTATTTAATGAAATTTCAAAATCGAGGGAGGAGAAATTGCACTCCTCTGCCCACTTGCCAGCGCTTATGATAAGAGAATATACCAAGTATGTATGAAAACTCCCTCCTTTCCCCCTAACAAAATGTCCATTACTTACATACATTCTGATTCTGAAATAGACACACTAATGTTATTAAGTAAAAAGATTACAAAGTATTAAACATCAAAATACATTATCACAAGGTTCCCACGTATCCCTGAATTTCAGTACAGTAAAACCTCTGAATAGCGGCCACCACTGAGAGTACGATAGTGACCGTACTTCGGAGGTTGTCGTTATTCAGAGGTTCCACGTTTTAAAAAACTCAAAATTACATTACATTAAAATAACAATAACTGACTAAAATTATTTTATTTTTACAGTTAAAAATACATACTATTATTTTATACTAAAAGATTAGTTATTCACAGTTTTTTTTTTTTTTAAATCTCTAAATTTATAATAATTTCCACTGATTTGTTGTAGAATTCGTTATCCTTTTGAGTGAGCGAAAATTTCTTAATTTCCCAGTTTCTCTGAAATTTCTTGGACACTTTCATGTAACATTAGTCCAGAAATTGGGAGATTTTTCTTTCGAGAGTTCGAAAGCCATTTTAAAAGCAACTTATCAATCTCATCATAAGTAGCTCTTTGGCGCTTAGTTTTAGATTAGTAATTTACACCTTGAAACGTCTTTTCTAAATAATAGTCACCTATTTTCAAAATGTCATCTATTTGAGCCCTTCCGTAATTGTAATTTCAGCTAGTTTTCGTGCACTTACACCATTTTTGCTGTTCATGGATAACTTTCAACTGATCAATTAAAGTTAAAAAAATTTCACTTTGAACTCATTCTTTTAGTGAAAACCACGTGATCAACACATAGACAAAAAATATCATCACGCGATTCACAAAGAGTACATTTGACAGTAGTCATTTGACTACTGCTTCCTCACATTAAAACTTAAATTTCTTTACCCTCACGCCACACCTATCCTATTTACAAACGAGATTTTGCTAAGCAACCACTAGAGATTAGTAGGGAAATTGTAAGGACATCAAATAAGATAATCTACCTACACATTCTTTCCAATCTCAGTTGTAGTTAAAACATAACGTAAAAAAAAAAGGTTGTGAGGTGGCCGTTATTTGGAGGTTTAGTGTAATGTTATTTCTATGGATGAGATTCGGTAATAGTAAAACGTGGCCGGAATTCGGAGGTTACCGTTGTTCGGAGTGACCGTTGTAGGAGGTTTCACTGTATTACTATTTCTGTATAGTAACGGTCATCTTATTTAATCACAGAATCATTGGATAAGGAAAATATTATTATTCAAAAATAGTGCTACTGAAATTCAGAGATTTCATGGAAGCCCTGTATTTTTTTACCAAAAGCAAAAAAATAAAGAAATAATTTTGCATACCAGGGGAAGTAAAACTGTGCATTTTGAAAAAAAATATCAATAATTTAAAAAAAAATTGCCTACTTTTCAGGATTAAGCATACATAAGGGTATGATTGTGCAATTTTAAGAAAATGGAATGCTGCTTTAGTTGCAAATATTGAGATTCCATTGCTTGAAATCTGAAAGGTTTTGCACATTAAAATTTTAAAATGTAAAGTTTGACATTTAAAATTAAAATAAATTAACTGTTCAAAAATATAATTTTATTCAAGTTGTTAGGTGATGATATATTTCTTCTTAGATTTGTTAACTGTCCAGCTTTAGAAAATACACATTTGACTGGCAGCTGGCGCTGATGTCCCAGGAGTACAAAGACATTTAAAGTACAATTCAAAAAGTTCTGGAAAAATTAATTTATGTGCTTGCCAGAAATGAAGAGGATATTTCAACCTCTCCAAGTAGGGTCAATCCAGATAGTGTCGCAAAATCAAACTAACTGGTGTTATGTTATGCAGGTTTAATTAGTGTTTGAAATTAGCAGTGGTTAGTTGGCAAATGCAACTAAATTATTGCATTTGACCCAGTAGCAGAAAATTATCCAAGTGTCTGCGACAGATATTTCAGGGACAAGAAATAATCTGCAAGTAAAATATTTTTACAATTGAAGCATTAACCCCTTGAAGGGCGGTGATGCCGTCACGGCATCACATAATTTTAATCCCTAATTGCCACATTGGCACCGGTATTTTATAATGAAAATTTCACCTTTCTTATATATGCGAAAATATGCTTCTACTTGTTTACAAATAAATTCTCTTGTAAATACTGGTGTCAATAAATTATTTCAACATTTTATAAAGACAAGTACCTTGCCCCTGAAAGGGTTAATTAATCAAGCAATCACTTACCTGTAGCGTTTTTATGCATTTCATAAATTTTTACTAATAATAATCTTAAGTTTTTGTATTAAGTAATAAAGAGCTAAACATAATATAAAGCAAAATAAAGGTTCGATGAAAAAGAATCTGCAAAAAAAGAAAATCTGTGACACCCGTCATGATCTTTCTGTTACCGGGGCATTTGACAACTACAAAATTATTCTCAGTCGTCAAATTTCATACCTATCTTTTTTTTTTCTTATTTATTAACTGTTATTTTTTAACAGTTAACAACAACAACAACAACAAAATCAGTGCACCTTTTGATTTCATGTTATGAGATTCAAATATAGATGCATTATATGTTTTTTTTATTTTTACTAAATTCAATTGTAATTATCAACACTGGATAAAATTTTGTTTTTGTTTTGCTAAGAAGTTATCAAGTTTTAATTTCATTTTACATGATTAAGTGCATTTTTCTATTAATTTCTAAATATAGCGTCAACTATTATTATTATTATTTTACATCAGTTTTACAGTTGCCACAATTATTATAATCTTGGAGAATAAGAACTTTGATAATTTAAATATTTGAGCTTTTCTAAAAAGTAGCATACAGTAAAGTTAAAAATGAATTTTAGAAATTGCAACTAAAAATTTTAATTTGACGTCTAGGATTTTTACAGTAGTCATCATTTGGTGCCTATCTTATATTTCCGAATTTCCATCACTGGGCATTAGATTTTTTTTTTTTTTCCTTTGGCCATCTCAGAGTCAAAAAATGATGTAGAGAAACATAATTGACTTCAAAATTCTCTGAAGCAGAAGAGTTGTCATTTTGGTTATTATCAGTAGAATTGTTATTATATAGCAACTAAGTTAATTCATTTAAACCCTAACACATTCTTTTTTTTTTAAATGCTGTTTCCTTTATTTGGAGGTCTAAAAATGTGGCTTTTGAAACAATCTTTTTTTTTTTTTTTTTTTTTTTTTTCATATTATAATAACCTGAACAGAATAAATAAAATTTTATATTGAATGTAACTTGAAATAAAGTAAAATATCCCATTTAAATTTCTAAAGAAGGTTTCAATATTTAAAAAAATGTGTAAAACAAAGCATTATGACAATTGTAATATTTATCAAAACTTAAAACGAAGAGCAATTGTTCTGAGAATTGTGAATTATTATAATACATTATCATAAACAAAAGAAAAGCTATTGCATGGAAAATAAACATTTGATCAACTGAAAAAGAGGCTATTCATACAGGTCCTATACCCTGATGCGAATATGACATGTGACTATTAAAAAAAGCAAAAGATTTTATGTAGACTAAACATAGAATAAAACAGACGAAATGGCGCCCCTCATCTACTTTGATTTGAACGAATCATGTTGTGGTTCTCAATGTTGTACAGCATTTGTGTACAAAGAATCAATTCTGAAAAGTTTTTGAAAACTAAGGTATCGATTCTTAAAAGATCTTGAATCGGCACATCACCAGGGCTTAATTTCTAACAAAAAAGTACCGGAGCCCTAGTAATCTGCAATACTAACAACCGTAGCGTGGACCCGGCACCCCCCTTCCCTTCATTAACTCCAATATTTATAAATAAAAATAAGAATGGCTAATCAGTGTATACAATATATTAAAAAATCTTCAAATAAAATAACATACTACTCACAATAATAAAATACAAATATATTCTGACAGTTTCAAACAATAAAAAACTTGTTCATCATCAGGGAAATATCCAGGAGGAACCAACACGTTATAATATCTACATTACACAATTTTCAAAGTGAAAATTATGTACACAGTAATATTAACAGAGTATAATGAGTCCTTTCAGTAATAACTATTTTATCGAGGCCGTATAGTTATATTTCATACATTATTTGCAAAATTTAAAGCATTTTTTTTTTCTTTAGCAAAATAAAAGTTTTAAATATATATCTATCAACATATACTTAGCTATCATCTATTTTACTTTTTAGTTAGCATTCCTTCTGAATAGAAATTTTTGCCTAATTTAATGTTAATTAATTGCAGAATTGTGGGATTGAACAGTACTTTTCAGTTAGACGGGTGCCAGTATTATATATACATATATATACATGTACACTGGTCTCCAAAATTAAGGACCAATCACAAAATGCCAATTTTCAAGTATGTGAATAGTCAAAAGGAAATAATATAATTCGAATAAGTACTATCGCTACAGTACAGCTAGTCCATATAACATCTCATTCATGTCACACATGGTCACAAGTATCACAGTCACTACAGTGAAGCAAAAAAATAGGAAATTCCATACATCTTATTATGAGTCTCAAATGATCACTATATGTGAGTCCACTGAGTCATTACTTTGACTGCTGCTTTGTGACTCTCATCTGTAGACTCAATTTCAAAGTCATCGTGAAAAGTTATCAAATAATTTAAAGTCACATGATGACTTTCAGGTGACAGAGAGACTACTGTGAAGTCACCATTGTGCCCTTCTGTGACAAGTCACCATGTGACTATAATGCGATATTATTTTATGACTTATCCTAATGCAACGTTCATGATGACTTTGAAATTGAGTCTAAAAATGACAGTCACACAAGAGTCACAATGTAACTACATTGTAAAGCACCTGGTGACTCGTGACAAAGCCACAGTCACATTGACGTCTCAGTGGAGTCACATATAGTGATCATTTGAGACTCATAATGAGACGTGTGGAATTTCTTATTTTTTTGTTTCACCGTAGTGACTGTGACATGAATGAGATGCTATATGGACTAGCTGTGCGGTAGGGATAGTAATTATTTGAATTATATTATTTCCTTTTAAGTATTTGCTTACTAAAAATTAGCATTTTGTGACTGGTCCTTAATTTTGGACATCAGTGTATGTATGTATATATATATATATACATGTATATATAACACTGGCGCCCTGCTAACCGAAAAGTGTGATTAAGCTTTATCCTTCTAAAAATTGTTTTACGATTATCTGTATTATATAAAACTAAATTATATTGAAGTACATTATTATGTTTGTTTATATCTATTTATTTTAAATTTATTTTAAAATAACTTTAAAAAAACTGATTTAAATCAATGATTTTTTTTAAATCAATTGATTTAAATCATGATTAAAATCAAGTTGATTTAAATCAACAAACCCTGTGTAGATTAAATAAAAAATGCTTTAAACACAATATCTTTTTGTTAAAATATTCCGAATAAAAGTTAGCTAGGCATATCTTGTGTCCCATGGGGGCACCCTATAATACCCACTATGAAATTTATTTTGGAATGTCATGCTGTTAAGCTTAGCATTAGAACTATTATTATACATCAGTTTTATAGAGAAAGCTTTAAATTTCATTACATTGCCTTTTATTTCAAAATATTTTCAATCCAATTCCACTTTGCAACTTATCAAGCTTTTACATGAAAGTTACTAGACATGTTTGCAAAGTAAAAATCTTAATAAATTCTAGCCTGCTTCATCAATGGAATCAAAACACGTCTGAAAATTAGATTGTGCTGCTATTTAAAGGTCAAAATTAGCACTGGCCACTGGCCACAGGGCCAGTAAATGAGAAAAAGTGGCCAGTCAAAAACTGTCTATCAGCGGCCACCTTCCGGCCACTTTTTTACAAGGAGAGAATAAAATTTTCTTGCATTTCATCAAGGATTCTGCTTTTTTTTGGTTCCAATATATTTACATTAACATATTTATTTGGGCTATTCAGTTTTAGATGAATACTTATAGAAATTTTACTGTTTAGTATTTTTAAATAAAAAAGTGGCCACTAGTTTTAAAAAAGTGGTCACTTAAAAAAACTAGTTCTACCGGCCAGTGGCCGCTAATGAAATTTCCCAGTTTTGACTTATACTGCTATCTATGAGCAAGAGTTTATTTAAAATCTAGGGCAAAAAATAAAGCTGTCTCTAGGTGTACCATGCCCCCAAGGTAAGCCACTCTCCCCTACATTTTATTAGTCTCCTACTAAATGCTCTATCATTTCAAGACATCAAAACAACAGATGGCAAAATAGGCAGGAATTTTGTTTTCGTGAGAAATTTAACTATACATCTGCTGAAAGGGTTTTCAGTGCTCCTGCAAATCTAATGATGTCCTTACTATTTTTCAAACGAAAATATTTTGAGAACGTTATTAAAACCAAATTTAATTTCAGAGATTAAATAACTAAAAAAAAAAAAAAAATTACAAATTAAATCAATTGAAATTGGGTGGGCAGAGATATCAAAGTATTGGGTGGGCTCGCGTCCCATGGGCCAATATAAGTTGGTACCACTGCTATTTATGAGCATGATAAAAAATGGTACTACTTGAGTATCCCATCGACCAAACAACTATCGCCAAACTATAAGATTAAAAGCCAATAATGGCTGATCGTAAATGTCGCATTCACTTGACATTAAACACATTACATATGTTTGTTATGTCATCAAGTGATTTTTATTTTGATGTTTTATTTGTATTTTTATTCATTTTACACTATTTTATTTATTTTTATGTTATTTAAAATAAAAATTATGTCAATTTGTATAATATGGTGAAATTGATTGACAGAGATAATCAAATAGCACACAAAAATTATGTCTATAAAAATAAAAAGTATAGATGAAAGAAATCTGAAGAAGATTTATTTTCTTTTAGGTTTTAAATTTGAAATAATTATAAATATGATACTGTACATAAATTTAACAATTTCTGACATTCAGGGATGATTTTGAGTGTTGGATGACGGAGAAAGATCAAACACTTTAAGCCTCGTTGCAACTTTTGTAGGCAAGGGGAATTTTTTTTTTTTTTTTTAAATCCCTTTGAAGACAATAAATTGCATTTTTTGTAACCAATCGTGGATTTTCACAATCACCTGACTTTGCCATTTTTCCTGCATCCTGCATGTAATTAACACAGTTTTCATATGTCGTGTTGTTACAGATTGTTAAAAAATTCAGCTACAAGTTTAAATACGTTAAATTTATCACTAAGAAAATATCAACCAATCTAGAAACAATAAGTATAAAAAGAACTTCTTAAAACACCACCAAAAACTTTTACGTGAGCCAGGCCTTTCGAAAGATCTGAGGTATTTTTAATAATAGGTATTTTTATGATAATATTTCAAAATATTGCATAAAATAAGATTAAATGTATCATTTTTACAGCAAAAAGTTGTATTTTTGACATAAAAATTTTAATGGAAAAAAGTAAAACTCACCTTTACATTTTTTTTTTCTGAATATATACCTTATTGAACTATTCTCTGAAGAAATATGAAAAATTTTGAGATACTCCTTCTTTTTCTATAATTAGTCAAACTTAGCATCTCAGTGTCAAAATGCTAAATTTGAAGTTCAATACCTAGAAAAGGACTGGATAAAATTTTATGAAAATTTAGCTGGATAACCTTCTTATAGATGTAAACATGTAGCAAAAATATTATGAGTGATATGTATGTGGTTTTAAAAATATGGAGCCTCGAAATTGGCTTGAAAATCCGTTTGTTTACATATATTTCCACACCATGAAGAACTCATAATGCGTAATATATTCTGCTCATTTCTTCAAATGCTTCTTTTATAAGTATAAATAACTTTTTTACATAAAAGTAATAATATTAAAACTTAATTTATGCTCACAAATTTAATATTTCATTTAATTTTAAGCTAGCATTAATTGAAAGTAAGTTAATTTTATGATTAAGAACAAATTTACAAATAATATCACGTCTTTACTTGTAAACTTCTATTAAATTCTATGACTGAGAACAAGTTTTCATATCCTGTCCTATTTATTTTTAATGTGCCAGTGTATAAATATGTTATCGTTTAAACTGTAACCCAGATAAAGGCAACTGATGAATTTTTAGAGTCTTTAGTAGAAAAGTTACTGGCTTTTAAAACTCACCATTTTACTGATAAAACACAGTCTCAGTACTTCCAGGAGTTAAAAGAAATTAACTTCAAAAGAATGTATTGTTCCAGCAGATTTTGCTGAAAATTACGCATTTACAATTCAAGATGAAATCCAGAGTTACCATTGGAATAATCAACAGGCTACAATACACCCATTTGTATACTATTACAAAAATGAGACAAAAGTTTGTTGTAGGAATCTATGCATAATTAGCGATCATTTGGCACATAATACAATTGCTTTTCAGAAACACTTAATTGACGACATCAAAAACATATTGATGTCGTATCAATATGTTTTCAATGACTTTTTCAATTTGTCCCTTCTGTCATTGAAAAAGATATTTATTTTACTGATGGTTCAAGCAGCCAGTATAAAAACATGAAGAATTTTGGGAATGTATGTCCTCATTTCAATGATTTTGGGATAAAATCAGAATGGAATTTCTTCGCCTCTTCCCATGGAAAAAATGACTGTGATGGGATAGGTGGAATGACAGAGAGAGAGATAACAAGAATTTCCTTACAGCGACCATACACAAACCAAATTTTAACACCAAAAGATATGTTTGAGTGTTGTTCTCAAAACATTTCTGGGGGTTACTTATCTATATATTTCAAGAGAAGAAATCAAAGAAAATGAGAAAAAATTATAGAATGGATTCCAATTCTGCCAACGGATTCCAGGAACATGTGCATATCACCAATTTATACCATTAAGTGAAAGTGTTATCAGATGCTTTGTAACATCTACATGTGAACATTATAATGATCACAATATTTCAAAAATTTGGAAAAGCTCACTATCATTCAAAGTAAATGAATTGCTTTGCAATTATATTGCATGCATTTATGATAAAAAGTGGTGGGTTGGAAAAATTCTTGAGCTAAGTGAAGAAAACGGCGACCTATTCCTTCACCTTTTTTCACCCATATGGACTGAAAACATCTTTTCAACTGTCCAAAAATGATACAATTTGGATAGCACTAAGTAACGTGCTTCGGAAATTAACTCCAGTCACTGGACACAGCAACAACATTACCGAGACACTTTGCAATGAAATATGGCTGATATTTATTTCTATGTGCGTAAAGTAAATTTAAGTATTGTGTATTCTACGTAAGAAAAATATGTGAACCTTAAAAAGCAGCATTTGAAGTAATGGAACAATAAATTATAAATTAAGAGTTCTTCTTTGTGTGAAAAATTCTGTAAATAAATGTGACTTTCAAGCCAATTTCGAAGTTCCATATTTCTAAACTACATAAATATCACTCATAATATTTTTGCTACTTATTTACATCTATAAGAAGGTTATCCTGCAAAATTTTCATAAAATTTTATCCAGTCCTTTTTTAGGTATTGAACTTCAAACTTAGCATTTTGGCGCTGAGATGCCAAGTTTGACTAATCATAGTAAAAGAAGGAATAACTCAAGGAATAACGGTTTCATATTTCTTCTGAGAATAGTTCAATAAGGTATATATTCAGAAAAAAATATATAAAGGTGCCGAAGTTCTTTGTTCCATTAAAATTTTTATGTCAAAAATTCAATTTTTCACTGTAAAAATGATACATTTAATCTTATTTTATGCGATTTTTTAATCATTATCACAAAAATACCTATTATCAAAATTTAGTTCATTCTTTACTCAATATAATGGTTTTTAAATCATTTTGATATGTTTAGAAATAAAAAAGTTATAAGGGTTTTCGTAAAGTACTATTTTCATGAAAAACCATTTCTGACATGACAAAAAATGGACACAAAAAAAAATCAAAAGGTTAAAAAAATTTTTAATCATTGTTTTAGACTCCTAAAAGTACAGTAAATTAAGTGGTAAAGAATTAAAAAAATCAAAAATATTGAGCAACAGTTTTTACTTTTTCTGGATGATTTCACATGGATTGACCCAGCAATGTAATGGCAAACTCGCACATAATTTATAAATAGATTACAAAAATTGTATTTTTGAAATTTAAATCAGATTGTTTCCCCACAACATTAAAATATTTGAATAGCTACTAAATATTATAATGTTTTGAAGTTATTTAACATTTAGTTAGATGTTTTTTAAATGTATAATACTTCTTTTTACACAGTTTAATATTGTTATAATTAACAATAACAAATATTACATTTTTTACAAGTGATTTAGTGATCCTTTTCATTACTAATTATGTATTATAATTTTTCACACTATTTTAAAAAATTAGAAAATATGTGATTTTATCATCTGATTTAAATCAGTTGATTAAAATCATTGACACTCTATTGCTATGTTTATTGTATATAAAAGAATGAATAACTTGATTATTAAAAGAAAATTATGACACTGTAAGTTATATTAGATTTAAATATCATTTTTAAATTAAATGCTTTTTATGTTTGTTAGATAAAAATATCATGTTTTTTACAAACTTACTGTACTTAAATTTTTCACAATACTCAGGAATTACGCTTAGAAACAATTATTTAAAGTTTTGTTTTGTGTATTCATAAGTCACAATACCTGTAGAAACTTTCCAAATTATGTTCATCTTAGATCTGAATACTTTAAGTCATTTTTAACATTTAGAAAATTTCTGATTTTAATCAATGATTTTTTTAAAAAAATCACTTGATTAAAATCATGATTTACATCAACTGATTTAAATCATTGACACCCTAGTTGAAACCGATCTATTGATGAAGTTTGCAGAGTTCTTTTTTCTTTAACGATAAATTGTTAAAATTCACGATTTTTTCAAGCCCAATTGAAAAATATTTTTATTTCCTGACCGATTGGTGAAATTTGTGGCTTCATTTCGTGAGTGATTAATGAAGTTTGTGGTTTTATTTGGCAAGCGATCAACAAAATTTTCAGGTTTTCTTCCATAATCATTAACACAAAGTTTCAAGGCCAATTTATGAAATTTCTGATTTCTTTTCATGACCAATTGATTTTGCTGTATGCAAAAATAACAATAAATAAGGGTACTACTTAGTTATCCTGCCAACCAAAAGCCTATCGCCAGACTATAAGATTAAATGCCAATAATGGTTGATTGTAAATTATGTCACATTCACTTGACTTTAAGCAAGTTACACGTGTTTAAGTAATCCAAGTGATTTTTATTTCGATGTTTTATTTGTATTTTTATTCATTTTTACTAATTTATTTGTTCTTTAGTTATTTAAAATAAAAATTATGTCAATTTGTATAATTTGGCAAAATTGGTCATCGTGAAAGTAGTACCTAAATAAGAATTCCCGAATTTCTGCTAATTTGTGGAATGTACATATCTAATGTATACCTGTAACAATATATCTGAATAATGCCAGAGCTACAAATTCAATAAATAGAGCCCAAAAGTATTCTATTCTTGATACAAATTTTTCTGCCTTGTGGGATAATTGGGGTATGCCACAGCCAATGAGTTATTTTTGGCATACAGCGATATGACATTTTCACCCGATTCTGTGTATACCACAGACTTTTTAAATAGGAAATGGGAAGTTTGTAGATATGTGGAAATAAATTATCCCATGTTTAAGCATATTTTTTAATTATGGACTGGACACTATAAAAAAAGAAAAAATACGGTAAATATCATGGAATCGGGGAAAATCTGCAGATACGATTAAAAAAATAAAAAAATCTGCTGTTTGGCAGAAAAGGTGCAGAAAAAGTAAGACACAGAAAATTATTGGCCACAGTAAACAATTTAATTGGCGGCTGGCGACAGTAAATCTGCACCTACAAACCTGGAGTTTGTCATACTATGCAAATGTCACTGTTTATAATTACATTCCAGCTAAAAAATATGTAATTAACCGATAGCATTCAAATTTCTTAAATTGGGGGTGATTATAATCAAATGTTGATATAGTGGAGTAAAATTACTCATCTGAATTTATTTTAATTCAAAACAGAATTTTATAAACGTAAATTGTTCAGCCAAAGAATTAGGTTTAAGAGCATCACAAGATGACCATGCTTGAATTCATAATGTATCTCAATCGATTAAGGAGTGTTACGACGAAAATGCATAAAAACTTGGAAGAAGAGAAAATTAAAAACAAACTGTAAGCTGAAAACCATGCTTTGTTTGTTTGTTGACACTTCTTGGGCCCGGTGAGCAGCTTTCTATTTCTGTATAGCTGTCTAACTCCACAGCCAAGATAAACCAGAAGGGACAGATGCGACTGAAACCAAATAAACCAGCACTACGAAGTACCATACCACCACTGACAAGATTAACCCTATGCGGCAGCATCAATCCAACTCCGACAGTGACTATAAATTTCATTCAATAGCTGAGAAAACAGAGCCAACTCTTCACCACCCTTACTCCCCATTGCAGAAAAGATTGTTGTTTATTGTTATTAACACATACATCTGACTTGTGTGCTTGACATCTAGCGCAGAAAAGATCTCTTCGTACGACATACTCGAAAACCATGCTCAAATCTGAATGTTGTAAACAAATCTATCGTTGCCAACATGCAGCTCGATTTGTTAATATTTCACCGAAGCTCACCTTCACGAGGTGACGTCACGAACAGGTTTTTGCTGTAGGATAATGCTCCTATTTTATTATAGGAGCCCTACTGTAGAAGAGCTATGCTTTTTGTACAACTTTTTTTATTGTTCTCCGGTAAAAGTCACGTGATGCGGACTAGTCTTGAGGGAGACAAGATTGAACAATCACAAGCCAGACTTTTTGCAAAGTTTTCACGGTTTGAAGTAAACAGCGAAAAGCCTGCAAAAATGCAGGCTACTGATTGGTCAATCTCATTTCGCTAACAGCAAAAAATCTCTCTGAATCCCGGCCTAAATTTAAACCACTGGAATAATAAGAATAGAAAAAGCTGCTGTAAGTACCGAAATCTTTGGTGATTGCTTCGGTTAACCTCTGGCATGCGGGTAATAGACGGGTTGCACATGACGTCACATGTCTGAAATCGCTTCATATGGCGCCCAAATATAAGGCGAATATGGCGTTCCCCATTTGATTTTTTAGACTTATTTGCACTATAATAATAAAAATAAGGAAGCTCTAAATTAAAGAGAAAGATAACACGTGCTTTTAACGGCAAACAGGGAGTTCTGTGCTCCACGTGTGTGCTCCAGAAGCTATAGTATCAGTCGTTGCTAATAGCAACGCGACGTCAATGCAAGGGGTCTTAATCAATTTCTCATCAATCAATTTACATATATTATTGATATTTTTTATGTATAAATTCTGTTGGTATTGTTTGTGGACAAGCTAAAGAAAGTATTAAATGTAAAGAATCTACAGTTTCACTTATGTTCTCTAATCCGGAAAGCTCGGATTGAATCTCCAGTGGCCGAACTCCTCTATAATAAAGGCCGTAGCTCTTATAAGGCTCCTCAAGCAGAACAAATGGATTATCTACCCATACAACACAAACACGTCCTGAGAACATACGAAAGACGTCCTATGCACAGACTTCTAATATAAGTAGACTCCAAATTGGCAACCTTTTCTTGTCTCCTACATCTCTGCCCTCCATCACGTGATGGAAGGCAGATTTAGCGCGCCAAACCGGTTATTCTCCTCGGAATCTCTCTCCAGATTCCCGCCTAAACATCGTCTGTCAGCGTTTGTCTTGAGTTGACCGCACTTTTGCTTTGCCAATAAAGCGATTACCGCCAAAATACGGCACCCTTTTGGCGATGAAAGCAAAAGATGTTGGAGTCAAAACTTTCCCGAAAGAACAATGGAATTGGGAGTCTACTTATATTAGAAGTCTGTGGTCCTATGCAGTATATTGCCTCGTCCCTATAGGGAATGTTACTCTGTTTCCAGTTTAGGTCATTTCACTACAGCTGGACCAGCACTTTTAAAACTAGCCCCCAATTTCACAGGGAAGCAGATTAAATAGAGATTTTCAAAGGGTGGAAAAAACTGGGTTTATTCAAGGGAATAAAGCAGTTGTTTTGGGAGGTAAATTTTAAAAATTTCCGAGAGTTTTCAGAAAATTTTAGGCATGAAAATTTTTAATGGTATCATTTTTTTGTAATGTAAGCAAAATGTTTTCTTACAAATGTAAACTAAATCAATAACTTAAATATGGAAAAATAACACAGTTTACACGAAAACTAATGAAATATATCCTTAAGTTGCACAAATATTAAGTAAGAGAAAGCAAAATATCATAAGAAATTTGATATTTCGATCGTCGATCAGCAAAATATGAGAAAAGCAGATGATAACTTCATCTTGCTTGACATCAGTGTAACATACCCCTGTATGGTCAAATTAACCTCTGAATCTAGGGGAAGCACAGTATCGTTTTGGGTATCTTTTTCACACCGGAATTTTTTTCGAAATTCTACATCCATGGAAGCGTTTCAATGCAATATACAGGAGCTTAGCTGGTTCAAATTTGATTTGTTTTTAAAAGATTCCTCTATATAAGGAAAGGGCAGCTGACGTCACTGTTGGTCAGCAAGAAAAACCAGTTCATTCATTATTACTCCAACTATACACATGAACTCAGGGAATTTGATTGGTCTTTAACAGATTGATTTAACAGATCTGTGATATGATTGGCCTACGTCGCCAAAGTATATTGGTTGACGGAAGTGTTTGTTCGTAAACATGCCCTTTCCTTATAACATAGAATGTATATTTGTGGTGTATATAGTTGTATGTTTAACAAACAGTTTTAATTTTTAAAGAAACATTCAAAACCTCACCAATTCAGAAGAAACATTGTTGTAAAGCTAACGAGTTTTAACAAATTATAAAAAATCAGAGCGAAATATCACAATTTTAATGAATCCATAATAAAAATTTATTAAACTTTTCTGTCGAAAGGTAAGAAATTTCTTACAAATGAAAGTTTCGAATTGGAAAATGACTGGTTTTGTTTACTTGCAAAACTCTTTCAAAAATTCCGGGTTTATTCCCCAGATTTCTTGGAATAATTCCCGTTTCTGAAAATCTGCGGGTTTATTTTTTTTTTCAATTTTAACTCAATATGCTTTCTGAGAAAATTTTGTCGTGGTAAGCTTTCTGTCAAGAAATGTTCATATGCAAATAAAGAAGATTCAACTCGATTTTACCATTATTCCGTAACGGGAAAAGTATCGTTCGGCCTCTACTGTTCACGTTCCCGGGCTGATGTCCCACATGCCCCTTTACATCCTATTTATATATGTGTGTGAATATAAAGTATACAATATGAAAATAAATATTGTTCTAATTTTAAAATCCATGAGTGTACAGAAAAAATTGACATAAATAATATCCTGATATATATATACTTACATTTACATTTTTAAAAACCTTGTATTTATTTTAAGAAAAAAAAAACTAGGTTTTTTTTTTACTCGCGCAACAAAATCAGTTTCAACAAGCACCGTCATTATCAGTGCAAAAGTACTGACAATGAGTCTCACAATATAATATAAATAAAGTAAATGAATTTGGGAAAATTGAAAGCCTTTTAAAACAAGCAAAAGAAACAATTGTACTTTATAATGAAATTAAATTAGCAGCACAAAATTTTCTAAATTTAAATATTCAGTACAAATAGGATTAAGCAGATTAACTTGGTTTTACAAGAGAATGCTGAACCATTATCACTTGTAATCGTAAGCGAATTTGCAATCTGATTGCGTTTTCATGATTTGTTGTCATAAATATTAAACAAGATCATTAATGTGCCCAACTTCCCATCATTTGTTTTAAAGGTGAAAAAGCTTCAAGTTGTACGTAACGGAGGGGGTTGGTTGTTGCAGCAACTGAGAATCACAAAAATGGTGCATGCACATCTGTAATATTTGAGCTCATATTTTTCGTCTGCTTGAAGATCGAGATCAAACATAAACAGCGCTAAGGAAATTTTGCATTTTTTATTTTTTATGTGTTATTTATTGTAATATAATTAATGTAAAGCATATACGAAAATTTATAATATAAAATTATAATAAAATTAATTTGAAAATAGGCGAAGATTATTTTAATGATTAAAAACCAGTAAAATTTCTATATGTTTAAAACTAAATCTTGCTATATACGGTTGATATGCCAATAATGTACACCCTTAAAGAATTTCTTTAAAAACTATTTTTTAATTAATAGTTGTATATATTACATTCCTATTTTTTAAGTATTATATTGATTTATCAACAATATTTAAACATTCGTATACTTCATTTCCCAATATTAATCAAAATTTTATTGTAAATAACAGAAATACATATCAAAACACCCAAAATTTCAGTAACGGACACCCTCCACGTCAGAAATGTAATATTTATGTAATTGTTTTTATGACTGTATTTATAATCATAACTTAATGAAAGCATACATTTTTGACAATGAAACAAAATACTTATTTTCAATTAAATTTAACAATTATGATTTCAATAGTTAATAAAATATTTGTGAGAATTACTCACTTTAAATTAATTATTGTGATTATCACAAGATCAGTATTTTAATTATTTTAGATGGATGTTTAAAATACTAATGTCAGGGAACTATAGTTATCAAATTATTGAGATAGTGTGAGGTTCACAGAAGTAATAAAAAAATCTAAAAAAAAAAGTTTTGGCATATTAGTGCATAGATTCGTATTTTTCCCATTACTTTTAATAGTTAAAATCTCCGAAGCTACTTGATATACTACTTGTACTCATTAGCATTACAAATATGAAAGGAATCGAAGGAACTGCGGTTTGAATGTTTTAAATACTAAATAAAGTAATTTCAAAACAGAACTGCAGAACTGACATTTGAAGTCACTTATTTGCAGATTTACTAATTTCATTGCTACTATAAATTTAGTTAATACCACAATTCTTTTTTTCAGATATGAATAAGCAAATATTTAAAACAGAAAATAATAGATTTTTAACAACTTCTGTAACTTAATTGTTTTTATTTAAATGGGGAGATATTGAGCCCATGAACCCCTCTTTTCCCTATTCCCTTAAACAATATTCTGC
The DNA here is from genome assembly GCA_963932465.1 of Maratus speciosus. Lineage (NCBI taxonomy): Eukaryota > Metazoa > Arthropoda > Arachnida > Araneae > Salticidae > Maratus > Maratus speciosus. The sequence continues at coordinate 629,099,521 of OZ010788.1, read as the reverse complement.
ATCCTGATTTGTTTTATTGATTGCTAGATTGTAAAATATGAACAGCAGACTTATAAAAAAAAATGAAAATATTGAAAATTTTATTAACCACATGAAATTAATTAAAAGCAGCTGTTTATAAAAATTTTGGTGTTATTATATTCTGGCAAGTGCTATTTAAAAATTAAATTTTGGTTACTTGAGTTTTCAGTTAAAAGTCAAAATTTTTCATGCACTGTGAACTTACTGAAATTACATTTTTACAATGACTACATGGGGGTCGGGGTTCTTTTGCTGGAAATTGATTAACTGAGCATTCCAATAACGAACACCAGTCTTAAAACCTTAAAAAAAAAATGACATTTTGTAAATGAGCATTAGTATATATAGTTTAAAGTTTTCTATTACAACCAAAAGAAAAACACAAGCAAATAAAGAATGCATAATTTTATTAAATGAAGTCAGCTCCTAACGCGTCCATTAAGATTTTCACTGAAAAACACTGAAAGTTCAAAACATGCTTTTCTGCTTCCAGTTTGGTTTCATTAAGAGTGTCAACAATAACCCATATTATAAAACATGCAAGGGGAATTATGAAAAAAAAAATAATAAAAGCTAAAATTTTATTGGTTATTTTTTATAAACCAAAAACACTGAAGGGTGTGGTGTCCATTACTGGCACATCTACCTTACATTCCAGTTTCTATAACAGTAAATTTTATTATATAAGAATTCTACATTATTAATAACAAAACATAAAATAATGATAATTCACGAGTATCACATCAGTCACAATTGTAAGAAAATTTTAAACTTATCAAAATTTAAATTCTAAAAGATATGAATTCAGAAATTAAAAATAAATTTGCAAACAGAACAAAAAATAAAATTGACTAAAATGTGATACAATTTACTACAGAGTTTGTATGGTCCTTGAAAGTACTTAAAAGTAACTTTTTGTCCTTATAAGTACTTTCTTTTATGCATGCAAAAATTCCTTTTTTTGTATTATTTCTTAATCAGGGTTGAAACTTTTCTGCGTTTGTTTGAATTTCTGATTTTTTGAAAAAAAAAATCATCTAAATCAATTCTTCCTCCCCTTCTTCTGAAATTTCGCTTCACCCCTTGCCCGCTCCCCCCCCCCCCCACACACACGTTACAGTTTAGTTATTTATTTCGATTTGTCCTCCAGACTCGAAAAATGTCTATGGAAAGGAGGAAAAAGAAAGAGGAAAACTTTATTATTTTGGAAACAATTCGGATTCTAATAAAAAAAATGAAAAAAAAAAAAACATTTTTTGAATTAATTTTACAATTTTGGCTTTATTTCGGGCTCAGTAGACCTGAAAAAAAAATTGAAATTCAAATGGTGAAATATAACAAATTTCACTATTTTATCGTTATTTTGGGTACCGTCGACTCAGAAAAAAAAAAAAGAATTACAATTTCATGTTATTTTGACTCTGTACACAACTGACTGTTGCAGAAAAATAAATAAATAAAAGATGGGTATTTTAGAATAGTTTTAGACATACAGACCGGGAAATTTTGAGGGGTAAAAAGGCTTCTATTGCAATACCATGCTGCGTTCTTTGTTATTTTGCCTCCAAAAATAGCACAAATTTATAATTTTCGCATTACCTCCCGTCATACCAGGTGAGGAGGCCTACCAAATGGCTTTAGCCTATTTTACCTCACCCGGAATTACCTCCGGTAAGAGATCTGCATGAGCCGAAATTTTAAGGCTCGTTTACTAAAAAGTTCGGCAGTGCCTTTGTATTTATTCTCACCCCAGTCATGCCCATTCTAAATTGTTCCTATTTTATCGCGTAATTTGATTCTTTCAAATTTGTTATGTTTGGCTTGTCAACCTGCTCATTTTTTTATCAGTCTGATCCGTCCCATTAATATAAATTGTCTTAATTCTATTTACACGGCCTGTTTGAAAAATTGCCTTTATTTTCCGGGCCTTGAGTTCTTGCTGACCTTTGTATCTCGGATTCTATCCGCAAACCTAAAAAAATATTGGGGAAGTACTTATATACTAAATTTAAAATACCTACTACAGTCATGAATTAAAACAGCTTTCATCTACTCTGTACACGGGTAGTATTCAGTACTTACCCTGTATCTACCCCTGTACCTACTTTGTACACATGTACACCGCAGTAAACTGGTCATCTTCAACTTGAGTAGCCTGATATAGTCCATAAATAACAATAATAGTTCATTTTATAGATTTAAAATTATATATAATTAGTGTAATTTCACTTTAAAATGTCTAACAAAAAAAATCTGGAGTCGGAGTTGAAATCGGCTTGTTTTTTTAGCAACTTCGACTCTTTTGGTCAAAAATGGCTCCGACTCCGACTCCGCAACCCTGGCTGCAACAACCATTTCTCCTCAACAGAGCGGTCGGCGGAAGAATACTACCGGATAGGATGCGACTCTGAATACAAATAAATAGTGCACAAGTTTAAACTAAATTTTTCATCTTTAAAATTAAATACTTGGAAGTTGAGCATATTCAAGTTTAATATTTACGGCAACAAATTGTGAATGCGCAATCAGAACGCAAATATTTTATGTGATTGTGGCTTGGAATCCCTAGCCAATGAACATGAGCGCATTTATGCTGTGGTAATGCGGCAACAGATCGCATTTAAGCCGCTGAATTTGGCGCATAATGTTATATGATAAAGCTCTTGGAGAATTTGTCTAATGATACTGTTGTCCTTCCGAAGAATTATTCTCCTAGGATTTACGCCAAAGTTTTTTCCTGGTGAGTTTTATCTGTGATATAGAAATAACCTTTTATTTTGGCCACTAGAGCTTTGTATGGTTTTATGAACACTAGAGTTTCAAAAGGGAAAAAAAAACCGTGTTTAATCCCGGGAATATTTTATTAAATATTTTTTCCCATTTGTTCCGAAAATTAATTCTTCAGATTATTTGCACTTTAAACACATAACTCTTTTTTTTTTTGTCTTACTTGGGGGCTCTGCCCCCTACGAGCTACGCTCGCCAACCCCGGTTCAGACTCTAGAAATACGTTAATTCTATCGGCTTAAAAAAGATTACGGAAGATTGAATTATAATTAAAAAATCAGTGGCGATATCCCTGTAAAGGGGTTTCCATTTATTTCTCTTTTAATAAAGGATTTTAAGGCCAAACAAGCTGCTGTCAATTGCTGTTTTTATGTTTAATTAAATAAGATTAGTTAAACGTCTAAAAATTAGCTAACATAAAATGAACTAAGTCAACAGAGTTTTTTTATTCCAGGTATTTTTTAATAACAGTATAAGAAAATGATTTTAAATCACACGTTTTAAATCTGACGTAATTTTCACCAAATTCTTCTTTTTGTAGTATTCACCTGGAAATATTTTAATTGTCAGAAAGGAAATATTATTATTTGTGCTGTCTTTGGCAACAGTAGTTAAAAAGATGATCTCGAAATATGAAATAAATCTCACGTGTGCGGGTAAATATATATTTTAATTTAAACTGTTTGGCAATATTACTTGGCTATTTGAAATACGACGTAAACACGTTTCACCCGCATTTACTGCTTGTAACACATATTAAATAATTAATTGTTTTTTTAGTTTTTTTCCTTTTTAAATATTCACGTGTATAAACAGTTTTTATGGCGTAATTTTTAATATTTGCCTGCTTTTAATACATAATCATTTAATTCTAATTCCATAGGAGTTTTTTTCTGTTTATAATATTCACGTGTAAATAAATTTTTAATTTAAAGGAAATATTATTATCTGAGAAGTTTATACAATTTTGACAACAATTTAAAATAATAAGCTTTTCTAAAATATGTAAGAAATATCTCTGGAAAGTCTGAAAATTTGAATTTAAAATGGAAATAAAATATCAAAAAATAAATCAAATTAAAAAAAAAAATAAATGTAGGCTGCATACCGAGAACTTCTTACGTATAAAATGATCTAATAATGATTAAATTCCCATGTATAATTTTTGCTCCTATAAAACTTTTTTAATGGAACGATTTTGACCAACTTTAAAATTAAATGTCTCTTTAAATAATTGTACTTAAAAACTGTCTGCATCAGCGTGTTTGTAAAACATTTCTCTATAATACCACCGATTTTCATATTTTTGTATGCAGTAGTTTTCTTAATATTAACGAAGAAAGACCCTAGGTCACAAAAAATTCAAAACTGGCGGCGGCGGTTGCGGCGGTGACAGCGTAGTTATTATCTTTTTAGAATAGCCTATTTAGAATTCTATTATTAATGCCTGATGCATAATTGGTGATTTTTGCCGAATTATTTGTTAATCACAGATCTCGGTATAGATCTATATATTTAAGTATTGCGCGGCAGCGCAATACTTATTTATTTCCGGTGTCATTTTTCAATGTTAATTTAACACAGCAAAACCTATGGACTTCATAATTTTTTTGATTTTTCTTCCACCGTTTTGCCCCTGATGCTACAGTTTTTTAATTCTTTGCTATTCTAATAATATTATAAATTTAAAGGGAGAAAATGTTTGCCTTTTATCAGGGTAAAGACGGATGATAAATGCCTTTGCATATGGGTGGATTGTAGCACAGAGAGCAACATAGGCTATATTTTATTTACTTTATTCAAATATATTCCTTAATAATGCCAAATTTTGCTATTTTCATTGAGAATCAATGTACATTTTTGCTATAAAATTTGACATTTTGTGTTTATTGTTGCAAAAAAAAAAAAAAAAAAAAAAAAAAAAGCCTTAATAACAATTTGTCTACTGCAATTAATTTTCAGTTAAAAGATTTTCACGTGAAAAATGAAATTGAAATAATTTTTTTTAAGAATTAAAAAGAAGATGAATATGGAGTATTTAAATTTTTTTCATTTGAATTTTGCAAATCATGCTTTTACCAAAATTTTTCATTATTTAATAATTAAATAATGGAAGAATAGAGTTTATTTTCATTAATTGTACCGCAATAAAATAACCAAAAGAAATACAAATATATATATATATATGTATGTAACCATTATATAATATTACGATTCATCATCTTTTTTTTTAAAAATATAAAAAATATATATCGCTCCCCTGCTTCAAAAGTGTCATAGCTCAAAAAACACCGTTTTTCAGGAATTGCGAAAAACTGTTTCGGGTTGCGGAAGGGTCAATGGCCTGGTCATCTTACAAACACAACTGCTGCCTTGTGGTGAAATTTTAGTGTACTATCTGACACTTAAAGTGATTGATAGAAGCCTATAAATCAAGTAGAATGACAGTTATAACAAAAAAAAAAAAAAAACCATTTTTTAAGTTGTGTCACTTTTGAAGCAAGGATGCGCTATATCTGTAAATGCAAAAAGTTAAGAAAAGATCGCGCCGCCATTTTAACTACAGTGACGTCACGAGAATACTGTTTTGAGCGGGAAGAAAACATGAGTCATGGAGCTATGAAAGGGAGCTCGCTTCATGCGTCATTTCTATTTCCACTAAACTTCTCTTTGAGCGTACTACAGAGCCGTTCTGATTGGCTCGCCTCATTCAGATATCCAGACCATACTGATTTTTAACATCTTGGAAGCGTGATCAGTGGTACAATTTTGTTCTGGGCTGTTTCGGCATGAGTACTTAGCAGTTGAAAGGTATGTTGTTATTTTTAATTTCAGTAGACCCTTAGTTCAGATTTCAGCAGAAAAAATAATTTATTTTTAAAATTTATTTTAGTGATTGCGCTTTTAGCGAATTTCATGCACTTTTTTTGATCCATATTTGAGAGACATTCATATTTCGATAAAACTAACTGTTTGATTAAAAAAAAAATCAATTGATTATTAAAAAATAAATAAATAAATTGAAAATAAACTCAAAAGTTGCACTGCGAAAGCTTCTCACGGGCTTACTTTATATATATTTTTTTATTTGTGTTATACGATTAGTTTATTTTAAATAAATAATAATAAATGTTTGCAGTATTATCAAATAATTTTTTATTTAAATAATATTCATTATTATTATTAATTACGTTTATTTTTTTTGCCCATTTCAAACAATTAGTATATGTTTAAGATTTCGCATGTTTGGTAATTTCTAAAATTAATTTTCTCAAAAAACTTTCCCACAAAAAAATCTCAAAATTTATTTTTAGGTTTAAGCTGGATTTTATTTTTAAGATTTTAAAACTACGTATTTGCTGTTGTGGATATAAGTGAATTGTGATTTATTATCTAAAATAGCTGGTATTTCACGTTAGCCAGTCAAAAGCGAAGGAGGGGGAAAGAGGGATAACAAATTTCAATCTCTCTCAAGACATTAAATTTTGATAAAACAAACCAAAATTTCCTTTGTGTCATGATGCATAAAAACCAATATTAAGGCACTATTAAATAATAATAAAAAAATCAGTTTGCAGCTATTTCAAGGTTTTTCATGTTTATTATATATATAATACAACTATCTTCCAGAATTAGAGATGAGAATTATGGCTTTAAAAAGCCATAAAAATTGTATGATAAATTATTACTCTTTGACCTTTTCTTTGCGTTGTTTTTTAAAAGGATGCAGTCACTACAAAATATTTTAACGCATAAAATACTACATTTTTTTTTTCACTTTTTATGAATAACATTTAAAGTTTATACCTTCTTCCAGAAAAAGAGGGGAAAAAACGGTTCTGCTACATTTTATGATTACCTGCAAATGAAAAAAAAAAAAAAAAAAAAAAAAAAAAAAAAAAAACTCAGATTTAATGATATTGTGAAACTAATTTATTTGCATCAGAAATCTAAGATTAGGTGCTAAAATGTAAAATTTCAACTAAGGTGACATTAAAGTAATGAAGGATTAAAATATAGGGATAAATTAAAAATAATCATGAAAAGTATTTTTTTAGAACTTAATATAGAATTTTTAAATATGTTTCATGAGGGTATAGGAGAATTCAGTTACAAATTCAAGGGATAGTTATGAGGAAATATATATATATATATAATTTTTTTTCTATGGTTTAGATATGCAAATTCTTCCTGCAACTGCAGCGTTTTATAAGTAACAAGACATAAGTAATGATATTTTTAATTTAAAATTTATGAAACACTCTTCATCTTAAAAGGTTTTTTTTTTTTGGGGGGGGGGGGGGGGCACTTTTTTTACGAGAATGATGCAGGTGTATTTTAGGAATTCTTTTAAGTAGAAAATAGCAGTTTCGTTTCCTAAAAAATGAAAAATAATTTATTGAAATCAAACTTATGTAGCATGAGAACGAAATAGCTTAATAGAAACATCCTACATGTGAAAACGGTGGTCGGGCGTCTGGCCACTTCATCTAAATCTGGCTAGCCAATCTAAACGGTTCTGAAGTATGCCAGAACAGAAGTCTAGTGGAAATAGAAATGTCTCTCTTTTGCGTTGCGTTTCCATTGGGAATTAAAACGGCCTATAGAGGCGCTGCTCGCAGCCTTCCGTACAGGAAAATTGTCCCTTTATTTTCCCTTTAACTAATGCTAAAGTGCCATTGAAATAATTCTTTATTGTAAATGCATTTGAAAATCTTAGATATTCAAATTCGGATAACTTTTACTTTGTCATACAAAACAGAACACAAATGTCACAGGAAATCTGAAATTGTGCAAAAGAATAATCATTCTGAACAAATTTAAAATACATGTAATGCAATGAGCTTGCACGGGCTATCCTGAAACGAGAAGTTACATATTTTCTCCACCAGATGGCGTATTCGAGCGCTTGAATCGCCAATAGCTCCATACATTGGACCGCAGTCGATCTAATTGAAAGTCCATAGGACAACATCAAATCTAATCATAAGAATTTATGCAGAAAGGAGAAACTATAAATGTAAAAGTGGATTATATTTGTTTTTTCATTGATGTATATTTTTGTTAAATTAATATAAGTGTATTAGATAAGGGTAAAGTATCTTAATAATAATTTTTAAAAAAGTGAGAAAAATTATGCAGTTTAGAATAAGCCTAGAAAAGAATTGATTCTTCCTTCAAGAATTTTGAACAAAGTCAATACAGTCGGACCTCTATTTAACGAAGTCGCTAAATCCCGAAAAAAAGTTCGTTATGTGGAAAATTCGTTAAATAGAGATGAACCTTTTAAAATACTTTAAACTACACAAAACAGATTTTTAATTCATAAACATTAAACATTATTAAAAAACTTAACTAATCACACTTTTTTTGTAAATCATATTTACTTTTTTTTTATTATTATTCATTTTACCCATCAAAAAGAAATCTGTAAGGACAACAAAAATTAAAAAAAAAATTTTTGTCCTGAAAAAATTTTGTCACTGTATTTTCAGTTTTAAGAAAATGTTTACATTAAAATTAATAAATTTTAATGACATTACCGTATTTCTTATAACAAGTAATTTTAAGCATTGTATTACTATATGCGTCTTTAAATTTAATCACTGAAACTTATTTACTACAGAACAGCCCTTTTGAGTGTGAAAGGGGGATATTGAAAGTTTTCATTTCCTGGATGAAATGTAAAGAATGGCAGGGATTTTACTGCTCTTGTTGAGTTAGGCACCTGGTAAAACTAATTCAAGGTTATTGAGCATTATAAAATGTGTAAAAGAAAGAATAAGTTTGAAGTGTCCGGAAATATTTTGAGAAACAGGGAGAGAAGAAAAATTATATCAGAAGAAAAAGTTCGTTAAATAGAGAATACATTTCGCTATTTGGAGGTTGTTTTACGAAGAAATTCGTGAAATGTTGTTGGTTCCGAGGAAAAGTTCGCAAAATAGAGGTTCGTTAAATAGCGGTCCGACTGTATATTTTTTATTTACTAATCAGAATAATGTTTTTTCTAAATCAAAAATCACTTTAATCCCAATGAACAAGTAAGTCTATTTAATGTTTACAAGCTCTTTGATAATTCTTTTCTTGGTAAGTGTTGCCGGCAGTATCAGTGTGTAGATTTAGGGCAGTAAAGCATAAAAAAATTTTTTTTGATCCTCACAATCAATACAAGAAATGATTTAAGAAGAGCTCTAACTATTCCCCATAAATACAGATTTAGTTTGTCAAATTGAATACATGACATCCTTCTAAAATTTGTTTTCTGATTGATTGCATACTGTGTGGCTGAGATAAGAAAAACCCTGAGTAGGTTTCCTGCTTTTGAAGGTTCCAAAACTTGTAGGGAGGGAACTTCGTCTATAGGAGCTGAAGGACGAAAAAGACTACGCTAATTCTCAGAATGATCGATTGACCGAGAGAAAAGAAAAATACCGAACTGCCCTAATATAAAGTCGACTGACCAGTTACCTAGGGAACAGGACCGAGCCGAGACCGGTTCTAGAGTCTTTCCTATCTGAGCCAGACTGTAAGTCTTCTAAAGTACTTTAACTTGGGGTTATTTAGACACAAATACAAAAATATTACGTCAATCCTGAGTGTACTGTGTTACTAGTTAGTGCTGTTACCTGCACAGTATTGTTGTAGCTAGTCAATGCCATCAACATAATAAGTACAGTATTTATTTAAAATATTTTACGATATAGCTGAAATATATTTATGAATTCATTTTGTCTGGCTGTCTGTCCATTCTCTAACTCTCGTAAATATAATATGATTGCCATGCGATTTTTATATGTTATTGCGGTTTACTGTAAAATGTTCACTATTGTAAATCAAATGTGCAGCATTTATAGTCTGTTTACAGGGCTACACAAAATAATCCCATTACATTATGATCTATAGAGACAGATCTACAAATATATGATCTATAGATCTATCACGTGACTTTTACCATAGCAATGTTGAAAAGCTTACATAGCCGTATGACCACATAATAGAAAAAACAATGTTTAAAATCTCTGTATATGTCCTATCAAACAAAATGAATTTGATATGATCACTGAGGTGTATCATAACATGTTTTCTATCGATTATAGAGTGCATAGCATTTATTGTGTATTTACAGAGACACTCAAAAGAATTCTGTTATTAGAAGAAGGACTGTGATCAGTAATTGCTGGAAGAGCATTTCCAGTTGTGGCATGTATTTTTGAACTTAGCTAATTTTAGCGCATTACTTGTATGTTTAAAGACTATAACCTGTACAGGGCTGCATGACAGAATTCTTTGTCATAAGTGGTTATGGACGACAATTGATGAAAACAGATATTTAGCGAGTTATGTGTTTTTTAAATTGTTTTTTTTGATATTTCACTGTATGGAAAATGATTATTATTATTATTTTTAATTTAGCAGATTCATTCAGCTATAAAAAGGCCGTCTGCTTATTTGTGACAGGTGTATACTGTGGAAGAACTCCAGGAATTTGTACCGAAGATTTTCTAGGTGAGTTTTTATCTATGAAATCTAAATCACCTTTCTTTTTTAATAAATAAAAAATAAATAATCAGTTTAACAAAATATTTGTTCAGAAAATTATTTTTTCAGATTCTTTGCAATTTAAACCTACAACTCTTTCTTTCTATAATAATAATGCCTGAAGCATAAGCATTGGAGATTTTTGTTGGGTTATTGGTCATTTGTTTGACCTACATCTTCTCAGTGGACCGCCGTCAATCAAAGTAAAAGTTTATTGAACAACATCAAATCCAGGCACAAGAATTTATGCAGAAAACAGAAACTGCAAATGTAACAATGGATTATAATATTTGGTTTTTCATTGATATATTAAAAAAAAATAATTTAAGTGTATTAAACTTAAAATAAGTGTGAGATAAAAGTAAAGTATCACAATAATAACCAGGGTATGATGATTTAAATCAGCTTGGTTTTAATCATGATTTTAATGACTTGATTAAAAAACTAGTTGGATGTGCCAATCCCAAAACTTTCTTCTATCTCATATATTTTAATATTTCAAAATGTTGTTACAGATGTCATTATTAGTTCAATACTATATCAACTTCGACTTTCATCTAAAATTTCTGCTACAGTCAATTAATCGGCCATCGGCCTAATCGTTTGGAGTTTTCGTGGTTTACTTCGAACCATGGATTTCCATGCGTAAATACGGGTTGGTTTCCCTTAGCAAGACACCCACGAAGGGCACCCCCCCCCCCCCCCTGGGCCTATATCCCTCGAGTAGATAATTGGCCTTCAAAAATCAACCCAATTAATCGGAGTAAAAACGAGTTAATCTCGATCATGATATTTATTAAAATCACGAATAGTCGGTTTATCAGGATGGGAAGTTACCGTCGATTCACGAGCCATTGGTGTACAATAGAACTACGAAAAAATAAGAATATTACACAAAATCCGCTATTACAGCACCCCTAACAGTTGATTTTTTCTAAATTAGGAAAAAGCCTGCATGCCATAGCCAAGAACTTAAAAAAATTTTTTTTGGTTCAATTCTATGCATAACTTCATACACTTTTCGAAGGTACAATATTGAAAATGGCACAAAAATCGCTATTATATTGCCCCCTTCCTGCGGATTTTCCCCAAATTAATGTAGGACCTACTTGCCATAGCCAAAAACTTTAAAAATTTTTTTTGGTTCAATTCTATGCATAACTTCATACACTTTTCGAAGGTACAGTATTGAAAATGGCACAAAAATCGCTATTATAGTGCCCCCTTCCTGCGGATTTTCCCCAAATTAATGAAGGACCTGCTTGCCATTAAAAAAAAAAAAAAAAAAAAAAAGGTTCAATTCTAGGCATAACTTTATACACTTTTTGATGGTACAATGGCGACGGACAGACAGACATTTTGTATAAACATGTTTTTGGGATCTCTGACCCCTAAAACGTGTAAATCCGTCGAAAACCGGAAGTCTAAAAAAGTTTGAATTCAATACTTTCTTCTATTGAAGATAGAAGAAATTAAAAATCATTGATTGAAATCGCACAATTACATTTTTAAATTTTTTTCATTAATAATGTTTAACTATACTCTAAATAAATAAATAAAAAAAAAAAACTTGAAAATAGTACATGTTATTTAAATCAAGCGAAAAATAAAGGTGTGTGTTCTTAAGGGGGCACAGGACTTTTTTGAGTTTGTCGAAACAATCAAAAACATCACCTTCTTCAAAGTACCAAAATACTAATAATATGCAAGTAAGGTCTTTTCCCACCTTCCTGCCTAAAGTATATATCCTTAACTGCATTATCCACAAAAATAAATGCTGTATGTACAAAATAAATATTTAAATTTTAAATTAAAAAATTCATCTTACTAATTAAGTGCTGCGCGCATGATAAAACTCTAAATTATGCATATAGAAAACAATTTTTGTACAAAATAGAATCATAGCACACCTACTTTTAACTTAAAACCAAAATATACGCAAAAAGTTTTGTTTAAAATTTAATTTTAGCACAAAATAAAAAAAGTTAAAAAATCTCAATTTTTCTTTAAAAAGTTTTTCAAATGCAAAAAAAAAAAAAAAAAAAAATAAAAATAACCATAATATGTGACTTTTTTTTTTGTTTTACCCTGAAGACTACGCACTAAAAGAACGCATATTTGGTTATTTTTTTTTAAAGCTGTAGCTTACATAGTTTAAAAGTTACAGTGCGCGCAAACTCCAAATTTACTAATCTGAGAAAACGCTTTTTAAAGTTTCAATATCTACGGGCTTTCCATTGTACTCACCATATATAAATGATTATAATTCAAGAAATAATGCAGATTTTTGAATGGTGTTTTTAGGTGCGTTCGTAATTATATAAATACGTTGCACCTATAGTCATCGTTCAGTCTGTCTGTCCTTATGTCTGTCCGTCCGTCCGCATATAACAGAGCAAAAACATACCCAACCGAATGGTCTGAAATTTTAAATATATAATTGTTAAAATATTTTGTCGCGTCATTTCAAATTTTATGAAAATTGGATGTATAGTTTAATGACAGGGACAGTCAAAAGTTTTCCGTTACATGACGGCCAATGGGAAAAAAATTTATTGCAAGTGCATTTTAATGATGTTACAGCCTTCCGAATGGTCTGAAATGGATATGCAATTATGAAGTGCACTAAAAAATACATTCAGTACAATATGCGGTGTAAATAATATTTATAAAACTAGTTATAGTACTAGGCACCTACCTCATTTGCCATGTTTGGCGAGCTATTTCCAACTTGTTTGCATATTGTTGAGGAATTTTAAAACACTCAGAATAAAGCAAAAACCGAAAACTGATTTTTTGAAAGTTTAAAGGTCCTGTGCTCCCTTAATACACTCTATGAATGCTCTTCTGATTGCTTTTCTTTATAGGCAACTCACTTTATAGAAAAGGAAATTTCTTGAATGATGTGGTGTCTCCCAAAGTAAAAAACATAACAAATCTTTTGACCACTGACTAACAGGTGTTAGTTACAAACCTGGTTTTCAAGCACTCTTGAAGCAAAAAACTTGAATCAACTACTAAAATCTCTTTATTTGAAGTTACTTTTGCACACTGAACTGCAGTAGCAATACTTGGTATAGTACAGGGCAAATTGAACATTTTAACACAAAGATGGCAGATAGGAAAAAGGATCCTGTATGGCTCCATTTTACAGAAATTGCAATAAGTTCAGATAAAGCAGGGAAATTAGTTTTTCTCTACAAAGCTCCTTAGCTAAAAATTTCATCTTTACGTTTCCAGATTTAAAATAAATAATATGTTACCTTGATTCTTCGTCCATTTTTTTTTCTCTGAAAATGTCAGTTTAAGGAATTTCTATTTAAAAAGAGCCTGAATTTATAATATGGTCAGCTATAAAATTAATAGACCGGGAGCCGGCAGTACAGACAATCACCTCATCGAGTTCACGGATGAAATTCTAGGATTAGTTAAAATCTTGATTAGCATATTAAAACGCAATCGGTTATATCTTGGTGGAAAACACCTGAAAACCCGATTTTAGCGGCTGACTCGTAGGTTTACCATTGTGTTTTCCTGCATCAAAAGGTATGACAACAGGGAGGACTGGGAGCAGGAAAACACAATGGTAAACCTACGACTCAGCCTCTAAAATCGGGTTTTAAGGTGTTTTCCACCAAGATAGGACTTGGCAGACCGATTGCGTTTTAATATGCGAATCAAGATTTAACTAATCCTAGAATTTCAGCCGTGAACTCGATGAGGTGATTTTCTGTGCTGCCGGCTCTCGGTCTATAATATTTTTATTGTTATTTTGTACTGGATTAGTGAAAATATATACAGTAAAATCTCTAAATAACGGACACCTCGGGAGCGCGGAAACTGTCCGCTGTTCGGAGGTGTCCGCTATTTGGAAAACCTCAGAGATTCTAAAATTGCTAAGAAAAGCTTAATGCTTCATTAATTGACTTTTATATGTCCTATAACCTCTATTATATGATTAATTAGAAATTAAAATTGTTTTTTAAGCAGTACAACTAATAATATAAAATTGTGCATAACTTTATCCACTGTTAATTACATTCTTACGAATTAAATCTGTTACAAAAGTTTGCTTTTTCTTGCGATTACTTGTAATTTGTTTTTCGAAGTGAAGTTAACTCTGTCAGTAGTTTTAATCCTTCTGAATCATCTTTCTTTTACAAAAAATTTGTGTAATTGCTCACTGTATTTTGCCGCTGTTTGGATATTCTCGATATTACAGAAAGAATCTCCAGTTTCAGTATCTGTTTCATCATCAACAATAGAGTCAGCTTTTGTCGAAAATTCTGAAGGAATATAATCGCTTACATCAACCGATTTTTCTTCAGTAGGTAACTTATCATCAGAATATTAATGAAATTTCCGGCAGTTTCTTCACTCCTGATACATTTCATTAATTCATTTATTTAGCTTAATTTTTCATTTGTGTCGGAAATGTGTGTTTCATTTTCTTTTAATAAAAATCTGCTCTTCTGAAATATTGTCGCACGCTTTCCGGTTTTATGATTTTTACAGCTGATGAAATCCAAATTATAGTATCGAGAGCATTAACTAATTTTAGGCAGTTTTCAAGTGTATTAATAGAATTTAATTTTGAAAGAATGTGGCGTGATAAAAGCTTTCTGTACCAGGCTTTAAAATTGTGTATTTCGAATTATTGAAGTGGGCATACTGAAGTTGTGTTTGGGGAAAAAAAACACAATTTAAGCATTGTCGAATTTCAAATGTTTGGGATAAGAAATTGCATTGTCCAAAATCAAGAGAACTTTTCTTTGTTGTGTTTTCATAATGTTATCAACGCTTTCTTATTCGCTCTCCACACAATACTAAATTTATTAAATTGAATGCTCTTTAGGAAACACCTGGATTTCAGAGATTTACCAATAATAAGAGGGATTTCAAATTCTCCTAACACATTCCAACATAATAAAATATTGAGTCGCTCTTTTGAAATTTTTCCGCCGATAGAGTTATTCTTATTAAAACACAAAGAATTATTCGGATAAATTCTGAAAAAGAGTCCGGTTTCATCGGCATTAAAAATATTTCTCTCCTCATAACTTTCCTAAATTGATTGAAGCAGTTCATGACAATCCTCTACTTCCTTAAGATCTACAGATTTTGCTTCTCCACATATTGTTTTGAAAGAGATATTGTGCCGAGATCGGAACTTTTCCAGCCACCCACTAATCGTGTAGTCCGAGTTCTTTAGCGACTTCTAAAGCCTTTTCCTGAATCAAAGGTAGGATAGGAGTGTTTTTTGAACGAACTGAAGTAAACAAATTCAGAATTATAATCAATTTCAATGGAATTAGTCTTCCTCAATTTCACATTTCTGGTGTTCTCGTTAGAGTTAGTAATCTACACACTTCTTATTTCTTCTTTATTCATAAAATCTCTCCCACTTATGTTTTACCTATTTTAAAACGTTCAGCAAGTATCCGTGTTTTTTCTTTGTTTATTGACACTGTACAAGATTATCCGAAAAACTTTTTGAGCTTGGATATAATGAAACAAAAATACTAGTCAACGTATTATCTGTCCTGAAGTTTCATGCCAATTGTAAACGAAGTTACCTTACGTGCATTTAAAATGAAAGAGAAAATGATATATGTAGGAATTTGTGGATCAAGAAATTTTTACTTCTAGACATTAATCAGCAGAAAATCCTAAATCTTTCAAGAAGGGACGTTATCTTTCTCGGACGTGACGTGAGAGGGGGGATTTTTCCCAACCCACCCCCTACATTTATCTGTGGTCACAAAATTTGTGACATTAATAAATTCATAAATAAATATCAATAATTCATAAATTTAAAGACTTTTTATTTTTTTCCTATTTTTTTTCTCTTTAAAAAAATAATTTTTCATCCTTTATCGCCAAAATTACTGTCCGCTATTCGGAATGTCCGTTATTCAGAGATTAAACATACAAAAATTTAGATTTCAGAGTGGGGATTGGAAAACTGTCCGTTAAATAGAGGTGTCCGCTATTCGGGAGTGTCCGTTAGGGTGGTTTTACTGTATTAGTTACACTGAACATAGGGTTCATTTGTACTTTTCTGGGTTTGGTCTTGCATGTGTTTACTGGTGAAATATAATCCTTTTATATATTGTACTAATAACATATAAAAAAAATTACGTTATGATGGGGGTTGTTTTGGTGATTTGGTGCAGTAAGGCAATGTATGGTATCTTTAATGGTGTTAACACATCTTTTTATTGAGAGCAAGGACGGATCCAGCTCACCATTTAGAGGGTGGCCATATATTTCTTTTTTTTTGGGTGGGAGGGGATCACATCTCTATATGAGAATTTTTTATATTGAAAGCTATTCCCAAATCCAAACTAACTACTTTTTTGATGCTTTCGCGAAGTCATTTTCATTCGTAAATACAAAAAAATTGCATTAATATTCGTAAAAATATAAAATTTACCGATTTTTGTTCAGATACCAAGAAATTAAAGAGTTTCCCATTTTTAAAATAAAGGTAAAGATTGTTGCCAAAGTTAGCATTTTTAGCCACGTTTTATGAGTTGACAGCCACAAAACTGTCGTCACAAGGGAACAATTGGCTGTCACTTGCGGAAATTCAGTTTAAAAAAGTCTAACAGTTTTCAACGATTAAATGTAGCAAAAATTTATAATAAATTTTAGTGGTAGCAAAACCGTACACATTGGCAGCTATGTGATTCTATTAGTGTCATGAACATTGCAGGTGTAGTCTCTTCTTTCTGCTCAAAGTATTAAATAGTTTTTTTCAATCGAACTTATACCTTTGGAATGGATCATTTTCTTCTGATGAACTGATAGCTTCCATTATTATGAAACAGCCGTTATAAATGAAGTGTTAGGTGAAAATGAAAGAGCAGCAGTAAAAAGTTACAACTCTAATTTTCTGCTCAGAATAGAAAAAAAATGGCCATAATTACTTTCTTCTATCTTCAATAGAAGAAAGTATTGTAATCGAAATTTTTTTCGACTTTCGGTTTTCGACGGATTTGCATGTTTTAGGGGTCAGAGATTCCAAAAAACATGTTTATAGAAAATGTCTGTCTGTCTGTGTGTCCGTCTGTCCGTCCGTCCGTCTGTCTGTCGCCATTGTACCATCAAAAAGTGTATGAAGTTATGTATAGAATTAAACCAAAATTTTATTATAAGTTTTTGGCTATGGCAAGCAGGTCCTTCCGGAATTTGGAAAAAATTCGCCGGTAGGGGGCGCTGATATAACAATTTTTGTGCGATTTTGAATATTGTACCATCCAAAAGTGTATGGAGTTATGCATAGAATTGAACCAAATTTTTAGTTTAAGTTTTTGGATATGACAAGCAGGTCCTCCCTGAATTTGGAAAAAATTCGCCGGTAGGGGGCGCTGTAATAGCGATTTTTGTGCGATTTTGAATATTGTACCGTCCAAAAGTGTATGAGGTTATGCATAGAATTAAACCAAATTTTTATTTTAAGTTTTTGGCTATGGCAAGCAGGTCCTCCCTGAATTTGGAAAAAATTCGCCGGTAGGGGGCGCTGTAATAGCGATTTTTGTGCGATTTTGAATATTGTACCGTCCAAAAGTGTATGAAGTTATGCATAGAATTGAACCAAAAAAATTTTAAGTTCTTGGCTATGGCAAGGAGGTCCTCCCTTAATTTGTAAAAAAATCGCTCGTAGAGGGCGCTGTAATAGTGATTTTTGTACAATTTTTGTGCCATTTTGAATATTGTACCGCCGAAAAGTGTATGAAGTTATGCATAGAATTGAACCAAATTTTATGTGTTTATTTTTGGTCATGTCACGAAGGTCCTCCCTGAATTTGGAAAAATTCTGCCGGAAGGGGGCACTGTAATTGCGATGTCTGTACCATTTTCATTATTGTACCATCGAAAAGTGTATGAAGTTATCCATATAATTGAACCAAATTTTTTGTGCATGTTTCTGGCTATGGCAAACAAGTCCTTCCTGAACTTGAAAAAATTCCGAAAGAAGGGGGCGCTATAATTCCGACCTCTGTGCCATTTTCATTACTGTACCATTGAACAGCGTATAAAATTATGCATACAATTGAACCAAAATGTTTGTGCTTGTTTTTGGCTTTGGCCAACAGGTTCTTCTTGAATTTGGAAATATTGCGCGATAAAGGGGCTCCGTGCTAGCGATTTTTGAATACTTTTCTTGATTTTTCGTAGTTCTATTGTGCATCGGCGGCTCATGCAGCGGCGGGAACTCACTTCCTGCTATGCCGGCTATTCGCAAACAGCTGATAACGACAGAATAAGGAAAAATTAATAATTTTAACAAATATCATGATATAGATTAACTCGTTTTTAGTCCGTTTAATTGACTTGAGCAGAAATTTAAGATGAAAATCAAAGTTGGTATAGTATTGAACTAATAATATTGAAGTATTAACATGTGTAACTAGGTTTTGAAGTATTAAGATGTATAAGATAGAAGAAAGTTTTGGGATTGGCACATCCAACTAGTTTTTTTGTCATTTTCATCTTCACCTAACACTTCATCTTATGGTCTTTTATCTTCACCTAATACTTCATATATAATGGCTGTTTCATAATAATGAAAGCCATCAGTCCTTCAGAAGAAAGTAACTCTGTGAAAGCGGAAACTTGGTTAAGCGAGATGATCGGGACTCTACTGTATATTTCATTTAAAAAATGAACTTTTGAATATTTTTGTTGGTGTTCAGAGAGCGGGGGGGGGGGGGGGGGGGGTCATGACCCCCATGACGTCTTCCTTGGATCCGCCATTTATTGAGAGCTCTTAAGGTAGGTGATGTAATCATTATAAAAATTTATATGCATACAAAAATAAATATTATTTTCAAAACTTTTAGCCCAGTGGTTAGGGTGTTGAATTCGGAATTAATTAGGGAAAAGTTGGAAATTATTTTAATCCCTTCATTTTAGGTCAAGAATAAATATGCTATGTTTTCCCCCTCTTACTAGGTGAGAGTTAGGAAATATGTATAGATTTATAGTAAAAAAACACGTTTTTTTTTTTTTTTTTTTTTTTTTTTTTTTTACATACCATAGCAGTATCTCCAAACATCTAACTCTATCAAAAACATTGTCAATACAAATGTTGTAGAGCTTAACATTCCGAGTAAAATGAGTACCTACACTTAGTATTTTTGTTGAACATTAAGGTCACAATTCCACTTTAGAGTTTTAGTCCCGTGGTCAGGGGGTTGAACTCGGAATTAATTAGGAGAAAACTGGAAATTGTTTTAATCTCTTTAGTTTAGGTCTAAAATGAACGTACTATGTTTTCTTCCTCGTACTTGGGTGAATGTTAGAAAATATGTACTTATTTATTTTCGAAAAACCCATTTTTTTCAATTACCTTAACAATATCTCAAAACAGCTAACTCTATAAAAAACATTGTCAATACAAATGTTGTAGAGCTTAAAATTCTGAATAAAATGAGTACCATCATTAATATTTTTGTTCAACATTAAGGTCGCAATTCTATTTCAAAATTTTTCAAATCAAGAGCTTGAAGCCAGGAGAGACCAAGTTAACTTAACAATATCTCAAAACTGCGGCCTTAATATTGAACAAAAATATTAAGTGTAGGTACTCATTTTACTCAAAATTTTAGGCTGTACAACTTTTGCACTGACAATGTTTTTGATAGAGTTAACTGTTTTGAGATATTGTTAAATTAACTTGGTCTCTCCTGGCTTCAAGCTCTTGATTAGCGATTAAGGCAAAATTTCGGAATAGAATTGCGACCTTAATGTTGAACAAAAATATTAATGATGACACTTATTTTATTCAGAATTTTAAGCTCTACAACATTTGTATAGAGAATGTTTTTATAGGGTTAGCTGTTTTGAGATATTGTTAAGGTAATTAAAAAAAACGTGTTTTTCGAAAATAAATATGTACACATTTTCTAACATTCACCCAAGTACGAGAAAGAAAACATAGTACATTCATTTTAGACCTAAACTGAAGGGATTAAAGCAATTTCCAGTTTTCTCCTAATTAATTCTGAGTTCAACTCCCTGACCACGGGTCTAAAACTTTAAAGTGGAACAGCCTACCTTATGTTCAACAAAAATATTAAGTGTAGGTACTCATTTTACTGAAAATTTTAAGCTCTACAACATTTGTGTTGACAATGTTTTTGACAGAGTTAGTTGTTTGGAGATACTGTTATGGTATGTAAAAAAACGTGTTTTTTGACTATAAATCTATACATATTTCCTGACGCTCACCTTGTACGAGAGGGAAAACATAGCACATTCATTGTAGACCTAAACTGAAGGGATTAAGACAATTTCCAGCTTTCCCCTAATTAATTCCGAATTCGTCCTTTTTTTGCTCCCCTACCACTGGGTTATTTATCTTAATTGCATTTATAAAACTATTGAAAATGGCATGTTACTGTTTTTTATGAATTCAACTGAATTCATAAAGGCCTGAATACAGCCTGAATAACTGAATTTGAAGGCCACAGCATTCAAAGCTTAAAATGTCGTTAATTAATTTAAATAAAAAAAATATGATTTAAATTTTAAAAAAGTCCGATTCAAATCAAAATAATCTGATTTTTTTATTGTTTAAGAAAAATCATGATTTTTTCATACCTTGATAATAATGAATAAAAAAAAAAAAGTAGGGAAAATATGTAGTTTAGATTTAAGCTAGAAAAGAGCTGATTGTTCGTTCAAGAATTTTGAACAGCGGCAACATGTATTTCATTTATTATTCAGAATAATGTTTTTTATAAAACAATCACTTTAATCTTAATGAATAAGTAAGTCTATTTAATGTTTACAAGCTCTTTGATAATTCTTTTCTTGTTAATTGTTGCTGTTAGTATAAATGTACAGATTTAGGGCCGAAAAACATATAAAACTATTTTTGATCTTCACATTCCACACAAGAAATGATTTGAGTAGCATTCTAAATATCTCTCATAAATAGACAACCTTTTAAAAAATATTTATTGATTAATTGCACAAATCTTCTAAAGTACTTAAACTTTGGAATGGTTGGACCCAAATACAAAATATTAAGTCTATCCTGGATATACTGTGTTACTAGTTAGTGCTGTTATTAGCACAATATTGTTTTAGCTAATCGAAACTCTCAATACTGTAAATACAGGACTGATTTAAAATATTTTCCAACTCTTTTGCATTACATTTTTTTTAAAAACTTTGTAACCAAAGTTTTTATGATAGGGGAGCTCGCCCTCTACTTCTGTCTATCTAATATAAAAAAATGAAAATTTGTCTGTCTGTCTGTAATTCTATACAAATCCACAGTTTGGAAGCCAGAATTGTAAAACGTTACAGACATGTATATTAAAACACGGCCGAGGCAACTAAAGTAATCCGGAATCAAAATAGTCAATTTTTAATTAATAAAAAACCACCCATTTAATAGCAGTTTCTTATCAGATTTAAACATTTTTCGTTATAGCAGTTGCCAACAATTAAAAATCCACAATGAAATTATTACTTCAACAATTACTTTTCTATTGCAAGATTTCCACGTGAAAAAAAAAAAAATAAATAAAATAAAAAATAAATCGTTTGACAAAAAAAAAAAAAAAAAAAAAAAAAAAAGTGAATATTACGTCATATTGGAAATATAATGGACGTCAGTAGGTGACTATAACGTCCTATGAGTTTGAAAAAACGTATTGAAACAGGATAAAAACCCCCGATTATAGAAATAGTGGCCTATTTTAACATTTTGAGGTTCTCTGAATTTGTTTTCGCCATTTCTAAATCCATTTCATATATATACGTGTGTATATTCGTGTATATTAGAATTTCCACAAAGTTTTAGGTCCCTAGAGCTCATTCTTAGTGAAATAAAGATTTCAGATTTTTTTAAAAAGTAAAATTCATTGAATTTTTGTACTGGCCATTTTTCTTTAATCATGAAAAAATTATTTAAAAAACAAAATACTTGGAAACAACTTTACATCAAAAGGTTTTAATCTCGGTTTCAATCCACATCACAGATTACATTTACTAAGTAAGTAAGTAATCTGTCACACGAAGTAAATGAAAAAAAAAAAAAGAGTGAAAATTACGTAAATTAACATGAAATCGTAAATTTTTCAAAACAAACATTCTTAAAATTGCGAGCAATACCGGGTGCTTTACCTAGTATATATGTATTTTTAAACCAGAGAAAAAAAGACCAGCTGTGAATTAACCCTATCAAAAAATTTCAAAGCTCCTCCCCTGACCTTGCAGATTGGTTACTGTACTGATTCATTGTATGGGGGCGGGGGGCGGAGAAAATGTAATTACTTAACAATCTTCTATTAGTGTATTGGAAAGTGTTTCTTAAATTGTGCCGGATGCATGATTTTTCCTACCGCCCTCTTTTTTTTTAATTCTAGGGCACAATTTATGGTTTTTTTCCACCTAAAAAAATGCTTTGGAAGATGAAAATTTCATTTTTTAATTTCTGTGCGCCACGTATAAGAAGAAAGACTCGAAATCAGTCGCATATTTTATAGTAAAAACGTTTGAAGAAATAATGGTTTGGTTTCAATTTAACGGTATGAGGTGGGGAACAAAATAAAAAGTAAAATACGTACTTGTCTTGTTAACTTGAAGAATAAAATCCTATATTATACGATAAAGATGGAAATGTAACCTTTAGTTATGTGTCTCTACACCACTGAAAAAGTCGGTATCTGAAGTTCCGTTAAGTATATCCACTGGCCGCATGATTGCGCGTCTAAAGGTTAAAAAGATAATTTAAAGTAATGCGATTTAAGATGACATTGAATGCTACGTATCTAATATCTGGAAGGAAAAAAAAAATCTGCTATAAATTATCGAACTCAGATCTGAAAAGTTGAATCAAAGATGTACGGTAGAATCTCGATTATCCGAAGTAATTGGAATCGACCTTCTTTTGGAAAATCAAAATTTTCGGATAATCGAGAATGCTTCCACTTTAAGATTAAGGAGAAATATAGGCAATATTTCTTATTATGGTAACAAGTACGTACTTAATAAAAGTAAAGCAATAGCAAAATAGAAACAAGAATAAATTACCTGAATTTTAATTTTGAAATGAAGTTCCTTTTACATAGATCACAAGAGTTTGAAAAAATGTTTTTTTTTTCTTTTTTTTTGTCGCACTTTCGATTGCCTTTGCTTTGAAGCTCTATCATGGAGTTTTTTAATATTATTAGTTCATCAGTATCAGTCTTTCTGCTGCTCCAGCCATGTCAAACCTTTTGCAAAACATTCAGAAGCTTCAGAATTGCTAATTTGTTCGTTTTCTTCGTTCCACTCCGCAACTTACGGGAGCTCAAGTTGAATTCAAAGGAACTCTAAGAAAGGGGATCAAAAATATTTATATGTACTCGTAGTTCGGAAAAGACTGCTTACACACAAGGAATATGGTAGTTTAAAAAAAATTATCCTTTCAAAATGGATTTTGCACACAAGGAATGTTATTGGAAATAACAAAAAAGCTTTAAAAATGGATTTCGGTTAACCTAGAGTTTCGGTTAAAAGAGTTTCGGATAAAAGAGGTTCTACTGTACTATGAAATGGGAAAAGTGTTCGAATTTTATTCATAACTAGCAAAACCCGCGACATTGCTCGCGTAATAATTGAAACATGCCAAGTGATAAATGTATGCCTATTTTTGTTAGAGAAAATTACACTGTTAGGAATAATTGAATAAATAAAAATGCCCAGCTAAACCGATGGCGTTGAGCTCACATGCTGTTCACAGTAATTGCATATTATACTCGTATTTAAAAGAATAATGCCCTTCGAAAAATAAATTAAGGGGGATTACGCCCTTTTCCCCCTTTATACTTAACCAATGAACCTCCAAATCTAATCAGGGAAGCGCCTTATCAGAATAAACCGGTATACCAAATTTGAAGCAAATCGGATAGAAAAACCCATTTATCAAAATTAAGGGGGTATCCCCCCGCTCCCCCCCCCTTTTATACTTAACCAATGAATCTACAAATCAAATCAAGGAAGCGCCTTATCGGAATAAATCGTATACCAAATTTTAAACAAATTTGAAAATTCTGAATCAAAAGCCCATTTATCTAAATTAAGAGGGGGTAGCCCCGTCCCCCCCCCCTTTATACGTAATCAATGAACCCCCAAAACTAATCAGGGAAGCGCGTTATCCGAATGAACTTATAATTTTTTAAAAAGCAAATCGGATATTTCTATCAAGAGTTATCGCGTTACGTACATACATACATACACACGTACATACAGAGCCTGCGGATACATTAGCTCTCAGGCTTTGATAGCCTGTGAGCTAAAAACTACTAATTAAACCACAATTTGACTAAACTTCATTACTACACTGCATATGTAAATGAGACTTAGTTAATGAAGAGAATTAAAACTAATTCTAAATAAATGATAATTTAGAATGCATTTTGAAGTTTTTATGCTCATTTCTTTTTTCATTTGAAGTTTTGAATTTTATAGACACCATTTCAACCGTTCTTAGCACGCATTTACATCTTAAAAGTAACCATCGTGCCTTATTCAACATGCTTTATCTTACAATCAGAAATAATATGGTGGGTTTATTTATTTATTTTTACTTATTTATTATTTTTTTTTCAGCTAGGTCTACTGAAAAATGGCAGTCAAATGGGGAGCTTTGTATGAACCTGTGCCTGATAAGTTGTCATCACCTGTCGTATTCCTCCATCAGTTCAGAATTACGGTTTATGGCTTACCTATTCGCTGCATTCCTGCAGCCAGAAGATTTAAGCCTACTGTACAAGACCTGCTGTACCAGCTTACTGTACAAGAATTGCTTACTGTACGAGAAATGGCCTTTAGTTTTATGGCGGATATAACTGAAATTTTGGACATTGAAATTTTAGATATTTTAATAATAATAATAATCATTATTATTATTTTAATAATAATAATAATAATAATCATTATTATTATTATTATTATTATTATTATTATTATAAAAAATATAATAATGATAATAATAATAATGATGATGATAATAATAATAATAAAATCAGGCATTAAATTTTAAAAAACGAATTTTAAATAATTTAGCCGTGAGAATTTTAACGGCCTTTCTTTAGCATATATAATATACTCTATTATAACCGCCATTGATTGGCAAATTATTTAAAAATATATCTAATTGGATGTTGTTTGTATTAATTGCCGTATTTAGTATTGTTATGATGTTCCTTAATTTATTCATGTGTTTCTCTTGTAAATAAAATTTTTTTTGACATTGCTAGATCTTCGTATTCCCCTGAACTTTCGCTCAGGAGCTTAATTATTGCAGGAGCACAGATATGCCTCCGATCCCCAGTTACACGGCGTCCCACGAAATGCCCTCTGAAAATAGAAATTAAAACAAATTTCCGTTTTAAGGTTTTCAGAAAATAGGAATTTTTCGCATTCGTCTACATTAAATTATCTCATTGTTCGTTCCCAATACTATGTTCGCACTGAGATAGTTGAGTCACTTAACTTTTTTGAAACGGGATACCCGGAATTAGGCTTCATCTGTTCACATTGCTAAAAGTTTTAAGAGACTTAACTTGTGTTAAATATGTAACTATAATTTCTAACTATACATAGTTTATTATTGTTTTTATTCTTTGCGGCGTGTTAATTAAATAAACGATTCAAAAGATCATTCGAAAAAGCTGAATAATTATTTGTAGAACTCAACTCTAATTTTAATAACAGTTTCAAATAAGAAAAAGACTTCAGCAGGTAGATTTCTATTCAACTTATAGTTAAGAGAGTATCAGAAGTTATACCCTGTTCACACTAGAAACTTAAGATATCTTAGACCGGCAGTTTTGAAGTGGTACCCTCCCGGAATTGGATGCCTGTTCACATCGAAAAACTTACCTTAAGATATCTCAGTAGCGTCACTGTGTCTGTGATCTGAACAAAAGTAAAGTATGCGCATGTGCTTAAAATAACAACGGCTGCAACAGCCAATCAATAAAAGCGAAGCTTCATAGCCAACGAGAGTGAGTGGTCGTTCCTGTATCTAGCCGAAGTAGTCGAAACTCACTGAGAGAGTTTGTGGAACTCTCTCAGAGAGTTCGGCGGCCTAAAATATCTTAAGTATCGTAGTGTGAACATAGTATGAAGCGAGTTTCAGAAACTTGCTTAAGTCATAATCTTGATTCCGGGTACGTCCGCTTCAAAAAACTTAAAGTTAAGTGACTCAACTATCTCAGTGCGAACATAGTATAACCTTAGAAATTCAAAGATTCTCCTTGGTCTAAAGTCCCTTTAAAAAGGTGAAAAAAAAAGCATTTTAATGTAAAAGTAACTTAAAAAAAAGAAAAAACATAATAGCAAAGAATAAGAAGAAAAGGTAGAGTTACCACAACTGATACATTTCCTTTCCTGGCATGCGGCATCAGCCAAAAATTGTGGAGTTTAACCACGGTCAATTTTACTAATTGGAGTTAAGAATTAGTTATAGATTCTATCAGTGGTGACGTCACAGACAACTCAACTACGCATATCAACCGCAAATGGACTATATTCCAAATCTGGGTTCGAGGCTGAAAAAAGTCATGTGAAGGGAGGATACTACTGCTTTCCTCATGACCTGTTTTACTGGCTGGCGGGGATTTACATTATGTCTACGGAGCCTTCCCTTCTTTACGCTAGAAGTTTTTACCTTGACCACGTGATCATAACGTAGATGGAATATCCTCCATTGGATCCAAACAAACAACAGAGTTCAGATAAAGATAGAGAGGAAATATGTTGGTTTGTCGTGAAGCTTAAATTGCAACAGTGAATCAGTTAAAAGGCATCACAATTCAGCACAAACACTTGCGGCTCGATTTGAAAACTTATCCTACACTGTTAAAAATATCGTGAAAAATTACCTCTGTTTTTAAAGGCTCTCTATTTTCTGACCAATGAGAATGCTACATTAACACCTATGAAGCGTTCTCATTGGTCAGAAAATAGATAGCCTTGAAAAACAGAGGTAATTTTTCACGATATTTTTAACAGTGTAGTCCAATATAATCAGCCCTAGTTACACGTTTGAAGTTTATTTTTCCTCTTTTCATTAGATAGCTGAGGTCTCGAAAAGGAATGCACCCCACAAAGAAAACAAAAGGGGAAAAAATGCAATTTAACAAATTACAACGACCATTTGGAAAAGGATTTTTCAAAGACTAAAATTTAATTTAAACATAAAAAATCGCACGGAGTTGATCATACATTATGTACGCCATGGATTACATTTTTCGGTACTGTAAATTTTTAAGCTTCTACGGAGCTGGTCATTCATTACGTACGCCATGGATTAAACATTAATATTCCTGGACCCATTTTAAATGAAATTTCATTCTTAAAGTTCTAAACATCCTACAATATTACTTTTTACACCGTCGTATAGAGAAAACTAGGATAGGATTAACAAAATAGAAAATGTAAAAAACGGCGTTTCCAGAGGTCGACCTCAGCTATCCAATTAAAAAAAATATCAGTTAAAATATTGAAATGCAAACGAGATATTTTAAATGAACTCTTCCGTAGGATTAACACAAACGACCGGTCGTTTTCATATGAGTGAAGTAGCCGCTTGAGGTCCTTAAGTCTGTTGATTAGTGATATCTCTAATTCCACTTGCTAATGTTAAATCCACTGGCGTTTGATACACTCGTATTTTTAAAATATCTCCTCTGAAAATTAATACAGTTAACCTCTTTTTTTTTCTGTATGCACTTTTTAAAGAGTGTCTCTTTTTTCCCTTAGGGCACAACATATTTCTAATATAGGGTTGATTATAGGAGAGGCTTGACCTACCCTTCAGTTTTCATATTTAAAAGAATTTCAGAGTTTTGCCAATAGGTGGCAATCAAAGCTACTGGAATGCTCAGACAAATAGCCTTTGTTTCATGCAGGTAATTGAAACAGGTGTGAAAAATCAATTGTGAAAAATTTTCAGCTTATAAAGTGTACTTTTTAGAAACATTTTGTAATGTTTTCTCAGATAAAATATATTATAGAAATTTAAGAAAATAGGTTTTAAGTAATACAGAACTATTGAGCTTTCAATCCAGGTATAAGGTACAGTAAATTAAGGTGAATGGCAATTGTTGTGTTTTCATGCATCCAAAGGTATGAAAACATAGAGGACTGGGAGCAGGAAAACACAATGGTAAACCTACGAGTCAACGGCTAAAATCGGGTCTTCAGGTGTTTTTCACCAAGTAGGAGTTGGCAGATCGATTGCGTTTTAATATGCAAATCGAGTTTTAACTAATTCTGGAATTTCAGCCGTGAACTCGATGAGGTGATGGTCTGTGCTACCACCTCCCGGTCTATGAGTAAGATTTTAACACTTCACACAAATTTTGCCACACATTTTGTACCATTATGCAGTATATATAGTGCATTCTCACAATCTTTTGACTTTTAAGCCCCTGAATAATAATTTTTATTTTAGTACATATCTTGTGTTTTTTTCTATTTCATATACTGGGGAACATCCCATTGCATGACTGCATAACAATAGTAACGGGATAAATAAGTTTTGGACAATGTTGGGGGGGGGGGGGTCCAAATATACCAGGAAATTCCTATACTGTCCCGTGTCTCTGTTGCTGATTTTTAAGTTAGGAGCTGTCTGTATAAAATTGTTCCAATAAAAGTAATTCGATGTCATTTTTTTCGAAACTGGGACTATTGTTTTATATAAATATGTAGCAAAAAATTAACCTGCACACATTTTTACAGTTGTTATTATTTTTTTAACTCTGTCCCTGGGTTTTAGATTCTTTACGGTCCCTCTAAACTTGTACAGAAAATCACACCAGATGCAGCCACAGAATTTTTTTCAACTTTTTTCTCATGCCAGAGAAAGAATGGCTAAAATTCTTTGACAGGAAATTCACTTCAGCATTTCAATATCAATTTCAAGCATCGTGTTTTTATTGGTAGTCTTACCGTCCCCAAGGTTTATTCCTGCACTTTTCGAGGTAAATATTTTTTTAAAAAATTTAATCCAATGTAAATAACTGTTTCTAAAAATCGATGAACATTGTGGCTATGACTGAGTCTTAACATGATTTGCCTAAAAATAGGTGGTAATTTTCCTTTTACCATCCTTTTTTTCCCCTTACCGTCCCTTTTTTCCCATACCGCCCCCTTTTATTCCCTTACCGTCCCTTCTTTAACACCCCTTTAAGACAATCTTATACTAAAATTTTGTACTAAAAATACTACATTGTTATTATTTCTTATTTGAATGTTCTGTGGGTACTATGGGAAGTGATTATACACTGGTGTGCAAAACTTAAGCAACCATCATAAAATGCTAATTTTCGAGTGTGCTAATACTTAAAAGAAAGTAATATAATTCAAATGTAAACTATCCCTACAGCACAGCTAGTTGATGTGACATCTCCTTCACGCCGTACATGGTCACAAGTGTCGCAGTCACTACAGCGAAACGAAATGTGGAATCTTTCATCCGTCACATTATTAGCCTCAAATAATCGTCATACGACGACTCCACTGAGAAGTCACTGTGACTGTTGCTTTTTGATGAGTCACCAGATAAAATTACAATGAGGTCACCTCGTGATTCTCATGTGACTAGCATTTGAATACTCAGTTTTGAAGTAATTGTGAGCATTGCATTATAATGAGTTACCATATAATGTCACAGTGAAGTCACATGGTGACTTTCAGGTGAGCGAGACTACTGTGAAGTCACCATTGCGCTCCTTTGTGGAAAGTCACCAGATAATTTTATTCTCTGTCACTTGAGAACTCGTCACAAAACAGCTGTCATGATGACTTTACAATGGAGTATCAAAATGACGGTCACATGAGAGTCACTGGGTGACTTCATTGTAAAAACACTGGTTGACTCGTCATAAAACAGCAGGCATAGTGACTTCTCAGTGGAGTGACCAATTGAGAGTAAGAATGAGATGAATAAAAGACATCACATTTCAGTTCGTTGTAGCGACTGTGACACTTGTGACCATTTGTGACGTCAAGGTGAGTTCACATGGTCTAGTTGTGCTGTTAGGGTAGTACCTATTTTGTACACTTGATGTTTGTAGAATTTTCTTTTGAGTACTTACGTGTTCAGAAATTAGTATTTTGTGACTGTTGCTTAAGTTTTGCCCACTAGTGTAAGTAAAAATTTAGAAGAAAATTAAAAGTTCTAACTTTTACGGTAAAACAGGTGAAACGATAAGAAAAATTAAACTTGCAAGTTTAACTTAAACCTCAGTTAAATAAAAAAAATCGTCGCTACTGACCATTTTTTCTTTATTTTGAATCATTAAGACATTTGTCTATAAGTTTAAAATGTTATTTTACTAAGTTTAATTTCATCAGATTTTTATTCCTGAAAGTCAAAAGATTACGAGAATGCCCCATATAACGATAGTTTTATAGAGAAATGTATAATAAACCCATGAAGCAGCCCGTTTTTAAGTCGGAAGAATTATTTTAAGCGCTGTTTAATGTTGGAAATGGTCAAGTTACATAAGTTTTATAGGGTTAGTAACTATGCATAGCAATTAAACCATCTTTTTCAGGCATATAATTGATTAGATTGCAGAATTCATTAATTTGTCTATTTTTCGAGGGTTTTTTTTTAAATTATTATTATTTTTTCAATTTTTTAATTCAAAATTTCATTTTATGAATACAGATTTAATTCATATTTTAAAATAGCCGTTTTTACCTGCTATTGCCTGATTAAAGAAAACAGCAACAACAAAAAGGAAAAAAAACAAATATTATTCTTAAAAACTGTATTTTCAATTGAAATAGAATGTTGAATAGTACACGGGAATCTTAAAAAAGAGAAAAAAACTTTAAATTAATGAAATTATCACATGCCAAAAAACATTTGATAATGAAAATATGCCATATTTAAACGGATAACGTCTAAAAGATAACTTTTCTTCTAGACGTTATAATTGACTGGGAGGCAGCGGCATTTTTTACTTAACCATTTTATACAAGTTGATTATCAAACATGTAATTGATTTTACTTAATCAATCACGTAAACAGCCGTCAGCTGTTACGACAACTGTGAATGCAGCCCCGAAGGCCGAAAAATCCTTCAGTCAAAAAGGAAATGAATGTAAACCGATTTCGGAAGACCGCCACGAGTCGTGGTAATACCTTTCAATCTTCTGTAATTGGGTAATCTTTTTAACACTTTATGTCCCACATTATGAATTCATGAAAACTTCATCTTCTGAAGCACTTTTCGTGAATTTTTTAAACTACATTAGAAGAGTTATACAATTATTCAGTAAATTTTAACATGATTTTACTTTTGAAATCGGTTTGATACTTCCTGAGACTGCGTAGAAATCGCCGTTTAGAACATTTTTAGAACGCTTTTTTTGCGCATTTATACCCCTTTTAAATTTCGATTTTTTAAAAAGAAATGTTCTCTACACGCCTTTTGGGGTTAGTGGCACCGACATAAATATAACCTATGTTGGAGCAAGGGCTGCCTCCATCATTTTGACGCTATTATTTTTTAAATCGGTTCGGTTGAGATTGCGTAGAAATCGCCATTTAGAACTTTTTTGCGCATTTTCATTCCTTTAAAATTACGAATTTTTAAAGAAATGTTCTTACAGATCTTTTATATCTTATAAGTAACTACCATTCCAAATTGCATGTTTCTACGTCCTTTAGTAACACAAAAATCGCCTTTTTAGAACGTATTTTGTTCCTGCACCACTTTGGGGTAGTTACATGGACATATAGCCTAGGTTCGAACAGGGACTAACACCCTTATTTTGATACCATTACTTTTGAAATCGATTAAGTAGTTCCAGAGATTACCTCCTACAAATAAACAAACAAACAAACTTTACTTCTTTATAATATAGATGATGCATGTGAAAATTAACTCGAATCTTTGTTTTTATTACGGGAATTTTCTTTCATCAGTTGGTGGTACGAAAAATACGAGGGAGTGTAAATTGTGTAAATATGGTACTTACTTTATACTGTCAGAAGGAAAAGACAGGAAATTTTCTGAATGCCAGTGCCCCCACCCCCCGCCCGTAGTTGGCACTTAGAGTTTGTGTTAGCAAAATATTAACATAGGTAAAATATTATTTTATGCATGTAAGTAAATTGGTAAATTATTTTGTTAGGTATGAAAGTAAATTAGTAAATTATTATTACTTTCCTCTACCTTTACAAGAAGAAAGTATTTCGTGAAAAATTTTTACACGTTTTAGAAGGTCCTGAACACGATTTGACAATTTTTAGAAAATGTCTGCTTGTCAGTCTGCTTCTATGAGTCTGCCTGTATGTGACAGAAATTTTGTGGACATCACTCTATCTCAAGAACTAATGCACATAATTTAATAAAACTTTAGATCCAGTTAGTCCCTGATATAAATTGGTGTTGATTACTTTTGGTGTAAATTACCCAACAGGTGGCGCTGCTATGCTGCATTATTCATGATTTTCGCAATAGCTTTATCTCAAGAAATAATGCACGGAATATATTAAAACTTTAAATTCTGTTAGTCTCTGATATAAGTAGGTGCTGATAACTTTTATAGTGTAAATCGCCTAACAGGTGGCGCTGCTATGCTGCATTTTTCCCGGTTTATGGAATAGCTTTATCACAAGAACTAGTGCAAGATTTTTCATCAAGCTACAGGTTCAGTTAGTCCCTGATATAAATTGGCGCTAATTACTTTTTGGTGTAAATCGCCCAACAGGTGGCGCAAAATTTTGCGCAAAGGTTATGCAAAAATTTTCAAGATTTCCACAATAGCTCTATTTCAAAAACTACTGCACGGATTTTCATCAAACTTCAGATTCAGTTAAATGTTGACATAAATTGTTGCTGATTAGGTTTTTGGGGTAAATCACCCGACAGATGGTGCTGCTATACTGCATTTTTCAGAATTTATAGGATTTTAGCGATAGTCATCTATCAAGAACTAAGCCATGAATTTCATGTCTTTAGAGTTATCATGGTTACAGATTGCCATTTAATTTGGCATTGTGATAGCGAATTTTGAAGTAAAATTTCGTTTACTTGGCGATTTATCATCGGTTGGCGATTAAATGAAATTTCGAAAATTGCTTTTTTATGTCGAATACTCTTTAAGATAAAAATGTTTCACAGTGAACTTGTTTAAATAAATTTAATGTAAATAACTTTCGTTTTGTCAGTTTTAGTTTAATTTAACTATAGTTTTGTCATATATACAGTCGAACCTCGTTATTAACGACACTCCAAGGGCCAGAAAAAGTGTCGTCATAAGCGGAGTGTCGCGGTAACCGGAGTTGAAGAAAAGTATGCTTATAAAAAGCTGTATTTTTAATTAATTTAAGGCAATTTTAAATTCATAACTGTTCTTGCAGTTTTAAGCAATAAACATTGTTATTAAACAATATAAACACAAAAACAAAATTGAAAAGAATAAAAATCAGATTTATGATGACTTGTTTTTTCATTGTTACATGAAATATTGATGAATTAAGGTTTGCTTATCCCTAGATGTGCTTAATACAATTCTTTTTTTTTAATATTATACAATTAATTGTAATTAAAATTCGTTATTTCAGAAATGGATTTTAGATAATTTCTGATCGTTTCAAATGCAATGCAATGCAATGCATCGGTTTTAGTCGAATGAAAAACGCCGTGTAACCACAAGAAAGCTCCACCTTCTTCAATCTTCGCTTTGTCGGTGATAGCATTACAGCGTGAAGACTCGCAGACGACATCTTAAGAACTAGGCTCGACATCGCACGTCACAGGGGTGCGTGCCACCTCCCCTGAACTGGCGCGTGTTTAACCATTACCGTCTCAATGTACAAGGCCAAATAGGTGGAGAAACTGAAACACCTTTGACGTCACTAAAGAAGATTACTCGCTTGACCAGCTTGCAGTATCTATCCACCCCACCCTAGTATGAGTTCTCAGTAAATTGGCGTATAGAGTATCGTGGTATACTTTCCTGTAAATTATTTTCGCGAAATTTGATGTAGTTTAATTAATTTATTTAATTGTGAAGTTGTGTATGGTTACCTGATACATGGTTACATGCAATTCCAAGAAAACTTTATCAAGTGACTAATTCATCAAGGGTAAGTTTCTCGTTTTATTGTTATCTTTGCAATCTTTATTTATGTTGAAATTTTATGATGCATTTTCAGGGTTTATTGTCCATAGTAATTTCTCCTGATTTCAGACATTCTCGTATAAAGCTTGATTTCAACTAATGAATTTTTTTCAATGACTATTCCAATTATTTCTACTGGTATCAAACGACACCTTTTAAGATTGTGGTTTATTGTTATTTTATTTGTAATTTTTAAAGTTAATAAGCATGGAAATAGACGTTCAATGCATTAGAAAGGATCGTTGATAGTTTAATTTTAAAAACTACAAATAATATTATTAATAATATTTATTTTGTAACTGCAATATATCTGGACAAAACTTTAAGTTTTGAATTTTTATTAATTAGTATCTAAAATTTATGAAATAGTGTTGTATGAAGAACTCAAGACTGTTCTAATTATATCTAATTATATAAAATGAATTTAAAATAATTACGAATCGTAATAATGAAGTATTTTATTTTATACCTATCATTGTTTATATGAACATAGTTTTTAAAAATTATTTGTATTACTTAACTTTTTTAAAAAAATCTCTGTTTTTTTTTTTAACCATTAAACGTCTTCTTAGTTATTATTTATTTATTTTATTATTTATTTATTTATTTTTTGTAAAATTTGTATGAAATTGTTTTATGTATTTAAGAATAAAAATGATTCTTTATGTTTATCAGAAAGTAGGTACTTTAGGTTTACAAACAACTTTAATTGTCAATATGAATTTCAAATATAAAACGAATCAAAAAATAGTTACGAATAGTAATAAGGAATTATTTTATTTTATATCATTGTTTATACGAACACAAAATTTGTTTTATGGCTATTTTATTTGTAATTTTAAAACTAATAAGCATGGAAATAAACATTCAATGCATTAAAAAGGATAGGTGATAATTTTATTTTAAAAACTATAAATAAAATTAGCTCAAATAAAAATCCTTGAAGATGTCTTTTGACATCAGTAGGAATAGTTTTAAATAAATGTTAAATAATAAATTAGATTTTTTTTTTCTTTTCGGTAACTATTAAAAAGAAAAATACTTTGTTATTTACAAATAACTTAATTCTAAAATTTTAAGTATACTTGTTTGTTCTTTCATGTAATTTCAAAATTTTCAGATAAAGGACTTAAATAGCCTGTAAACAATTTTTGTATTTTTGTTTGTTGCAATATATTCTTAAATGATTGTGTTATCAGGAAAAATGATAAAGTAGTACTACAAAAAAGTCCGAAAAAGAAAATTAGAAAATTTTATTTGTAATTTTTAAAATAAAATTATCACCGATCCTTTTTAATACTTTGAATGTTTATTTCCATGCTTATTAGTTTAAAAAATTACAAATAAAATAATCATAAACAAAAATCTAAGAGATGTCATTTGACACTGGTGAACTAATTTGATTAGACAATGCGGGATTTTTTTTTCCCTCTCTCATTAGATGAAATCAAGAAACACTTTAGACGAGAATGTCTAAAATTAGGAGATATTACTATGGACAAACACCATTGGAAATAAATCCGAAAATTTCATCACAAATAAAGATTGTAAGAATACCATAAGAAACTTACCTTTGATGAATTTCTCACTTGATAATCTTTTCTTGGAATTCCATGTAGCCAGGTATTTTCTAATTCTTTTTGATCTAGGAAATCTGAATATCGTGGATCTTGAATTGTTAATGTAATTACTTTTGCACTCCGGTATCATTCAACACTGAGGTGTTTTCCTTTTCTTATATCGCCATTTATGATTAAAAATTCATAATTTCACGAACAAATAGGTTAATCAAACTAAATCGAACTTCGGAAAAATAATCCAAAGCAAACTGTACCAAGAGGACTTTTGTGGAAATTTTGTATGGAATACAATTTATATTGTCGTGAATCGGCAAACGCTATTCGGCTCTTTGTCACTTAAATACTAAGAAGCGTGTGCCAATTTCATACCTTTATTAATAAAAATTACTTCATGAATATATCAGAAAGATTCGTATTTATGAGTGGAGAGAAAAAAAAAATGACATCTTTTAAAAAATATTTGAAAATTAGAAAATGATATTTTAATGCTTATTGTAAAGTTATTTTTCATAGTATATCCATTATCAATTACAAAATAAATTATACTTGACTATTCTCCCACTTGACTATACTTGACTATTATATCTTGCGAAATATAATAAATTCCAAATATACCACCCACCATCCCAATTTTCCTATCCTTTTCACAAAAGTTTCAATGATAAGTCTCCATTAAAAACCATTAGATTTTCCTATCTGTTAAAGGGGAGCTTACTTTCGGTACTTTACGGTATTTCATTAAAAAGCCTATCCAGGGAACATCTCTCTTTTTCAAAATGTGGTTTTCATTACTAACAGAGTTTTATTACCACTTCAAATTTTTAAGGCTTCCCAAGGCACCTGTCTAACCCCTGCATTGGGCCATTCCTCACATATTGTCTATTTGTTTTATATTAATTATCGTAAGTTACATGTTTGAGGGAAATTTTACTATTAAATAAGTAGAAAAAATTACAACTAAAAAGTAAAAATATATCTGGTAATAAATCTGGCAGAATTTGGCAACAATTTTAAATTTTGTTTTAGAAAGCCGAAATATAAAAATGTATTTAAAAGCTCACAATTAGCTATACTCTTTCTCGTAGAATGTACGGCGTATTTCACCACTAAAATTTTATATTTCATTAATATTTGCCACATTTCTTGAATTTTTAGGCGCCTCTCCTCCTGGGCCAAATCTCACACTACATGGCATTATTTCTTATAAGTTATTTTCTTTTTAGGTGCGTTCGTAATTATATAAATACGCAGCACCTATAGTCGTCCTTCTGCCCGTGTGTCTGTCCGTCCGTCTGTCTGTCTGTCCGTATATAACAGAGCAAAAACTACCTAACCGAATGGTCTGAAATTTAAAATATGTAATTGTGGCATAATTTTGTTGAGTCATTTCAAATTTTTCAAAATCGGATGTATAGTTTAATGACAGGGACAGTCAAAAGTTTTCCGTTACATTACAGCCAGAGATAAAAGTATTACAAGTGCATTTTAATGATGTTACAGCCTTTCGAATAGAATGAAATGGATATGGATTTATGAAGTGCACTAAAATATACATTCAGTACAATATGCGGTGAAAAAAATATTTATAAAACTAGTTATAGTACGAACGCACCTTATTTACCACGTTTGATGGGCAATTTCCAAATTGTTATGATTGAAAGAGAGAAATTTGCGTTTACTGCCTTAGTATCCAATTCATTTTTTAAATTCTGCAACAATTTTAACGTCATAATTAGAAAATTATTATAGAACGTCAAAAATTAAGGTTTCTTGAAATGTCCTCTTTTCCTAAAATGAATATTTCGGTATAACAGGTTTTTTTACATTAATATTTGTCAATTTGTTTTTTCTTTTTGTATTTATTGCATGCACCTCTATTAAATTTCCTGAGCCATATTCTTCACCTAAAGCCGCCAAGTTTAATTTTAACTACTTTTCATTTTATGTTCAAGGAACTATGTCACTTTTAAAAAAGATGGCAAATTTAAAAATAAATCTGATACTATCAAAATCTTGTTAGAATTTTTCATTTTATTTGAAAAGCCAAAAATATCACATAATAACGTAAAAAGACCTAAACTATTAATATCTGTTCTTCGTAAGATGGAATTTTTACTTCTAAAATTTCATGTTTTTTTTTTTTTTTTTTTTTTTTACTATTTGTTCCATTTTTTTGCTATGCCGGGCGCCTCAACATCTCTTCTTGGGCTAAACCTCACCCAATGTGACTTTACATGCTCATAATTTTATTTCTTTATATAATTTAGTGAAAGATTTGCATTCGAATTAGTCAGTATCACATTTACTTTTAAAACTCTCCAACTTTTCCACCACCATATTTAAGAAAGGTTAATAGAACGTCAAATATTAAGGGGGTTGGTCACTCAGCTTTCGATTTCTCCTCACTAATATAAAGCCTATATGAATCGCTCCCTCCAAATCCTTGCATTTGCAGATGATGTTGATATAATTGCTAGGAATAAGAAAGTTTTGATTGAAACATACAATAAATTAGACACTGAAGGAAGAAAACTAGGCCTCGTGGTTAATAAAGAAAAAAACAAAATACATGAAAATGGACCGAATGAAATCACAGGCAACATCAGCTTTAACAATAAATAATGAATTACAATTTATTGAAGTAACAGAATTTAAATATTTAGGATCTACGATCACCTGTGATAATAGGGTAGAAGCAGAGATTAAAACACGACTTGCAGCAGGAAATAGATGCTATTTTTCTCTTCGAAGCATTCTAAAATCATCTCTAATATCTCGAACATCCAAACTTAAAATTTATAAAACCAATTGTAATTTATGGTAGTGAGACCTGGACCACTACACAAAAAGATGAAAAGCTACTTATCACTTGGGAAAGGAAGATCTTAAGGCAAATTTTTGGACCTATTAAAGAAGACAATACATGTCGTATAAGGACAAATATGGAGTTAGAAAAGTTATAAAATGAAAAAGATATAATAAATACTATAAAAATAAGAATAATGCAATGGTTAGGCCAACTAATCAGAATGAGGAATGAGAGAAGCACAAAGAAGATTTTTAGTGGTAATTTTATTGGGAAAAGAAGTATTGGTAGACCCAGGAAGAGTTGGATAAAAGAGATAGAGAAAGATGTTGCAGAAAACCAAATTATAAATTATAAAGTAAAGGCCAGAGATCGGAAGGTCTGGAGAAGTATATTGAGGGAGGTCAAAATCCTACATGGATTGTAGCACCATTGTGAGCAGAATATAAAGCCTATGGGCATTGGATGTAGAGCTGTAGCAAACCGCACATATTCGTTACTAAGTAACGGGTATTCTCTAAGATACGAAATACCGAATCGGTACTTCGAAATACGACTCGTTAGTCGTTACTGCGTCAATACGCAGCCGAACAAAATGAAACTAACTTCAAACGCTGCTTACGCTTGTATAATTCATGAATGGAGCAGATAGCCGGATGCGGTAAAAGATGCGAATTTGTATTCAGACTCGGATATTTCGGCGTTACTTGTTTACGTATCAGTGTATGCGTATCATTCTGTTAGTATCATTTATTCTCAAATCTCAAACGATTTTTCGTAGGGGCTTGTTGATTCCTTCATTATGGAAAGAAAAAGAAGCAAAGCTATTTTATACCCTGAGCTTGCAGTACCATCTGAAAGAATTTTTTTTCAAAATCAGGTTATATATTATCTGAAAGGCGTGCTAAAAAAAAAAAATGGAAAAAATATTATTTTAAAACATAAATCAAAGATTTCTAAAATAATAATGCGATTGACGTAAACTGTTAATTGATAAGATGATAAAGTCTAAAATGAAACACATTTCTTTTAAATATTCTGAAAATTTTCAAGAAATTCTGTTCTAAAATTTACAGGTTTGCTTTCAGTGCATTCTTTATCCTATAAAAATATCTTTGTACGTGTATTTATGTTTTAAATTTAAAAAAAAAAATATTTTTTTTTATGATAAAAACGAGTTTTTAGATTGCTTGTAAAAATGTTTTTATGATAACGTTTAATTTTTTTAACCTCCAGTATGCTATTTCTTTCTTCCAGCTAACCTAATAAAGTGTCGTCTCAAAAAAAAAAAAAAAAAAAAAAAAAAAAAAAAAAAAACAAAACACGCCCCGTTGTATAAGCCAGCCGTAAAACAAAGCAGAGGTATCATTGTACGGAATAATCTCTACCGCATTTTTTTTTTAACTTCTAAGCATCGCACATTTCCAATTTTTATACCGTCGTATTGGGGAAAAAAGTACTTTTAAATGCAATTTGTTTGAAAACTGCATCTCGATTTATTTTTGAGATATTATTATTATTATTATTATTATTATTGTAGTTTTAAATGCCATTTGTTTAATTTTTGTAACTCAAGTACTCCATTTCTGTAGAAAGTAAAAGTACAGGAAAAATAGTTGGAAAGTACCAATTATATCTTTTTGTTGCCATTTTCTGTTAAAAACTGAAAAAAAAAGGTAATTAAAATACCTGCTGTTTCGAAAAAATATAAGTTAATAACTTCTGATAAAACATGAAGTTTTTATAAACTGAACTTAATTTTAAGTATCTACATTAATATTACAAACAAATGAAAGCATATGAATCATGAGATAGCCATTTTTTTTTGTCGGATTTCTTAAATAACGAAAGAAATTCTTCAGCGGATGCGGATCACGTCATTTTATATAAAATAAATGCGTGTGTTTTAAGTCTTATACCTGAACTATCTATATTTATGTACATGTTTCTTTTTTTTTCATCGGGGGTGACACTAAATTCTGAAAAAGCAGAATTACTGTTTTCTAATTTTTTTTAACCATTTGAAAAAATGGTTATTGTCCTCTGTCAGGGTAGGAAATCAAAAACATATCTGAAGCTTTTTATTGGTTGATTCCGCATTTTATTCGTTTCCTGATGGGTCTATACTGTAATCTGTATTTTCCCTTTACTTTCAACTGAGATGGATACTTCTGTTGCCACTATGACAAAAAAGTAATAAAAACTACAAAAAAAATTAATAACTCAGAAACAAATTGAGATACAGCTTTCAAACAAATTGCAATTAAAAATGTATTTTTTTCTCTATACGACGATATAAAAAGTAATATTGTGGGATGTTTAGAAATTTAAAAAATGAAATTTCATTTAAAATTGGTCCAAGAATGTTAATGTTTAATCCATGGCGTACGAAATATGTATGATCAACTTGTGCGATTTTTTATGTCTTAAATTTTAGTCTTTGAAAAAATCATTTTCTAAATGGTCGTTGTAATTTGTTAAATTGCTTTTTTTTTATTTATTTTTTCTGTTTGGCTTGTAAAAATAATTGGCACAGATGTCATATACGCATCATATTGGCACAATTTTTTTCTGAGGCCAATGTGATATAATCACCAGGGTGTCGTTATTTTTCTTGATATGGTAACTCGGATGTTGTTTATTTGTAAATAAATTGTATAGTTACTTTTATTTATTTATTTATTTATATATTTTTTAATTATATAAATTGTTTTGTTCTATAGTTATTAATGAAACATTTTTTTATTTATTGTTATTCCCTATTTAATATATATATGTGTAACTTGTATTCGAAAACGAGGTTTTCACCAAATTGGCATCAGAAAAAAAAAAAAAAATCACGCTAGTGTGGTGCGTATATGACATCTGTGCCAAATATTTTTGTTCCGTCGGCCTAATCGTTCGGAGTTTTCGTGGTTTTCTTCGAACCTTGGTTCTCCAAACGTTAATACGGATTAGGTTCCCTTAGAAAGACCTCCACGGAAGGCACTCCTCCCCCTTAGGGCCTATATCCCACGTGCTGATAATTGGCCGACATAAATACAACCAACAACCAAATATTTTTGTTGCTATGTTTTTAAATTTCATATTTCAAAAAAGGGTATTTTTAAATATAAATCAATAATTTCAGAAATAATAATGTGACTGAAGTACAGTGTCATTTGATAGGATAATCACGTAAGAAATTAAATATATATATATTTAAATATTTTCATATTATTCCAGAAATTAAATTTTCATAATACATAATTACTTTTAGTGTAAAATTAATAAGTAAATTTGTTTGTAAAATATTTTGGCTGTGTAATTATATTTCATAGTTTTCGTATAAATTTGGTGAACTTTTACTCTTCCTAAATTGCTTTCTCCGATTATTCCTTATTTCATAAGTAAGAAATTATACAATTTAGACATGTTATATTCAATTATGCATCGTATTTTAATTTTGTTTGCCTTTTTTTCATTAAAACGTAGAAAATTAAATGTATTTTCAACGTACAGATGGCAGCACATATTTTACGTTAAAATAGTAACGAATTCTTCAA
This sequence comes from Maratus speciosus, assembly GCA_963932465.1. Taxonomy (NCBI): domain Eukaryota; kingdom Metazoa; phylum Arthropoda; class Arachnida; order Araneae; family Salticidae; genus Maratus; species Maratus speciosus. The sequence continues at coordinate 629,057,078 of OZ010788.1, read as the reverse complement.
AAGACTCATGTGCGGTATATAATTAGATTTGCTATTGCTGCAGGTTTGTAGTACATACGATGATTGTTAATACCCGGTTTTTGAACAGTAACGAAAGTAACGAGTAACGAATACTTTCTAACGGGTAGCGAAGCGAGTTCGAAAGTAACGACATCATACGGGTATTCATTTAGTCGTTACTTTTACAGCACTAATTGGATGCATTCGTATATTTAAATGATCTCCTCGGGGAATTAATATTTTTAACTTCGATTTTTTGTGTACACTTCCTAAAAGAGGTCTCTTTTTTTTTAACTCTCAAAATATTTCTAAAGTATAGACTTCATTTTATAGGAAGTGTTAAAATCTTACTCACAGTTTAACACAGAAAATATTAAATTCAGCCTAGAGTTTAGAAATATTTCGAAAACTAAGAAAAAAAGAGAGATCCTATAAGAAAAGTACACAGAAAAAAGATGTTAAAACTACGAATTTCCCGAGAAGATATTTTAATTAGACGAAGGCATCAAAAGTCCACAGATTTAACATTACGGAGGAGAATTCCGAAGCTGAGTGACCAGCCTCCTTAAAAGACATTTCTTTCGAAAGCCTACTGAAAATGTCCCTCTTTTTTAATATATCTTAGTAACGGAGTTTTTTTTTTTTTTTATCATTTCAAACTTTTAATGTTTTCCCATGAACCTGCCTAAAGCCCTCATTGGGTCATAAATCTTTATTTCGCATTTTCTAATTTTGAGCTCATATGACTCGTGAACGTGAAGCAATTTGCTCCGACTGTTCCACGGTAGCTCGCCTGTTGTCTATTTGTTTTATATTAAATATAGAAGTTAATGTATGATCGAGATTTTACATTTAAATAAATAGGAAAAATTAAAACTAAATTGGATACTAACAGAATCTGGTAATAATTTTTAATTTTATTTTAGAAGGCCAAAATATCAAACATTTATTTAAAAGCTCACAATTAGCTAAATCTCTCACGTAAAATGTACAGTTTATTTCACGGTTAATTTTTATATTTATTTACTATTTGCCACATTTCCTGCATTCCCAGAAGCCTCAACACCCACTCCTGGGTGAAACCTCCTCTTATGTGCCATTACTTTCTTATAATTTATTTTCTTCTTACGAATGAGGGGGGGGGGGTGGATTTGCACTTTACTCAGTTAGTATCCAATCCATTTTTTACTTTCTTCTATCTTTACAAGAAGAAAGTATTGTATTCGGGAAAATTTTCGACTCCCGGTTTTCGAAGGATTTACACGTTTTAAGGGGACAAAGATCCCGAAAAACCTGTTTTTACAAAATGTCTGTCTGTGACTCTGTCTGTCTGTATGTATGTGACACAGATTTTGTGGGCGCTCTGTCTCAAGAACGAATGCACGGAATTTAATAAAAAATTATATTCAATTAATCCCTGATATAAATGGCTGCTGATTAGTTTCTGGTGTAAATCGCTCAACAGGTGACGCTGTTATTCATCAGTTTTCACCATTTCCACAATAGCTCAATCTCCAGAACTAATGCACGGATTTTCATCAAACTTCAGATTCAGTTAGTCCGTGACATGAATGGACATTTTATACATTTTGGTGTAAATCGCTCAACAAGTGGCGCTGCTATGTTACATTTTTCAGAATTTTCGCTATTGAACTAATGCAAGAATTTTCATCAAACTTCAAATTCAGATATATTTTGATATGAATTGGTGCTAAATTGATAGAATTTCCTGTACTATTTAAATGGTTTAATTGACATAATTTATATAGAAGAAAGTTCTGTGATGGTCACAACATATTAGTTAAATACTGCAACTAATTTCCCGCCAACAGTTAGAAAAATATTATAGAACGTTAAGAATGAAGGTCTTGTGAAATACCAACAAGAATTTAAAGTGAAAAGGGCAAAAGTCAAGTCCACAACAGATGTAGTAACAATAAGTTGTTTCTAAATCCAAAAATGACGTATTTTCATCATGTCCAAAACAATCGTCCAGGGATCAGAAAGGTCGAATTGTAAGATTTATTAAAAGTAAACCTAACGAAGACGATTCTAAGGGAAATACTTTTTGAAGGAAATAAGTATGGAAATAACATGTTAAAGTTTTCATTATAGTTATTACACATTAAAATTTAACTAACACAAAACGACAAAATGATTATACAAAAGTGCATGAAGCACAAGCTTCCCCTGTAAATATTAAGAGGGGCCACAAAATTACTATAAAATGGGGTCTCTAATTAACCTTTTTATATTTTTTGCATTGCTGTTTCAATTTTTTTAAGCAGAAAGTTTGCTGGATGCAAGAGAAAATCCTCACTACTTCATGAAAATCTAACCTTGTAATTTAGATGTGAACAATAACGCTGTTAAATAATCGTAGGGCATCCTGATGTGCTGGTTAGAAATAGTCTCGTATCTCAACATACAACAAATATATATACGACAACTATACTCTACTTTAATTCAGTTCTTATCTGGTGGAGAAGAAAAAAAGTGGACTCCTATGTTATCCTATGGGAAAAACACTTATCCTTCTTGTTTCTTCAAATTTAGAAGTTTCAAAAATATTTTTTTTTCAGCACGTATATAGGAAGACTCTTTATTCTTCTGTAAGCTACAAATTTTTATATATTTTTCAATCATAATTTACAAATAAGTAAAGAATACTTTTTGTTTTCAACACACATTTTAAAATGCTCATAATTATCTTTAAAGTATTTTAAGGTTGCAGAGTGATAAAGAATCTTCTTTTCTACGTGCTGAAAAAAAAAATATTGTTGAAATTTCCAAATTCGAATGAACTAGAAGGATAAATAATTTTTCCCATAGGATAACATGGGATTCCACTTTTTTTCTTCCTCATCAGATAAGCCCCCTTAATCCCCCCCCACCCCCTGGTAGTAATATTTGCTGCTTTGAATAGTTTTCTATGCATGAAGATTTTAAATTTTTTTCCTGAGTGAAAAAGGCACCAAAATGATACTGTGCTTCAGTGGCGCCAACTTTTGAAAAATACTGGGTGGGCTCAAAATCCTTTTAGGGTAAAATGCCACTACCATTTTGCTTTCTTTGAAAGTCTGGGTAAAGATGATATTTTAAATTATGGTAAGTTAGAATTTTTTAGAGTAGAATGAAAAGTTGCGATTTTATTTAATTATATTCTCATGGGGCCTTCATATTATGGACTATAATATTTACTACTGTGCCATGAATTTGACTACATATTAAAACGCAAAGGACTAAAAAGTATTAACCCATTAAGGACTAGCGTTACCATATGGTCACAGCATAACTGTCAACCCTTTTGCTGTTTGAATACCAGTAATTTATAACAAAAATTTTCAATTTCTTTAATGACAGAAATTCTGCTATAAAATAATATAATTTTTTCTTTTCCAAAAATGTGGTGCGAAATGAAATTTTTGTATTTTAAAAAGAAAAAAAGAATTCCGTCTTTAATGGGTTAAAATAGACATTTAATGCAAATATACTTAAATACTAGTATAAATAGTACCATTTACTTAAACTATACCGAACGATTCAAAATAGATGCAATTTCTTGAACCATTGGTGATAGAAAGATACTTCCAATTACAAAAAGTATACAAATCAAGTACATTTTTCAGATATGTCTTTTATTTAAAAAGGGGATGAATGCACATTAAAGTAAGAAATTAAATTTTTATACGGCCTTCTTTTCGTATAATGCATATTTAGAAAAGTCCTTCCGGCCAGTGCCGGGAGGAAGAGGTAGCTTTCATAATCCTTATTTAAAAAAAGCCAAATTATATCATTCAAACACACGAAGCTCAATTTAGTGGAAACCGAATATAGGAGATTCAATACTAATTTTTATCAATATAATGAATGAGAATTTCGCGAAATTAGTCAGCTTTATCCAAGCTGCTTTTCTTTAAAGTAACATATATTTGGCTGCCAAACTCGGCAATTTCTTAAAGTGCCTGTCATTTTAAGACAACATGGTGGATGAGGCTAAGCAGTGAACTTGGTCGAGACCTTAGTAATTGCTGTGCACATGCTCACTCACATCGGAATCGGTTAATATATAAGAGTGCTGTCGCATGCAAAAAATCAGATTTTTCAAAATGTCACCCACAATAGAAATTGAAACTGCTATATCTGAGCCATTTTTTAAGGTAAAGACAAACAAAAAATGCTCCTGAACCCTTATATCAAGGTCAAATGCTTAAGAAAGAAACCTTTTTCAATTTCTAATTTTTTTGCACCTCACTTTAAATTTATATATATTTTTTAATTTAATGGTCGCCATTTTGAAACAAGAGGGCTGATGAATCTGGCCAGCAAACTTGGTCGAGGTGTTGATGTATACTATCCACATGCCTTCTTACATCGAAATAGGCGAATACGTGTGTTATCGCGTGACAAATACAAGATCGTTTCAAAATGTTAGCCATGCTAGAAATTCAAAGTGCTATAAATCAACCATTTTTTAAGATATAAACAAAAGAACAAATTTTCAGAAACAAAAACTGCTCCGGAATCTTTGTATCAAGGCCAAACACATAAAAAAATCTTTTTCATTTTCCACTTGTTTAATACCTCATTTTGAATTTTAAATTTAATTTTTTTTAAATGGCAACCCTTTTGAAACAAGATGGCGAATGAAGCTGGCCAACGAACTCGGTCGAGACATTGGTATGTACTATGTACAGACCAAGTTACATCCAAATAGGTTCATAATTACGCCTGTTATCGCGTGACAAAAATCAGGTCGTTTTAAAATGTCAGCCACAAGAGAAATTCAAAATGCTATTACTCAGCCATTTTTTTTAGATATAGACGAAAGAAAAACTGTTCCGGAATCTTTGTATTAAGGTCAAACACATACAAAAAAAATCTTTTTCACTTTCCAATTTTTTGGTATCTCATTTAATTTTTTTAATTTTTTTAAATGGCCGCCATTTTGAAACAAGATGGCGGATGAAACCGGCCAACGAACTCGGTCGAGATATTTGTATGTACTATGTACACACCAAGGTACATCCAAGTCGGTTCATAAATACGCCTGTTATTACGTGAGAAAAATCAGGACGTTTCAAAATGTCAGCCACGCTAGAAATTCAAAATGCTATAACTCAGCCATTTCTTAAGATATAGACGAAACAAAAACTGCTCCCGAATCCTTTTATCAAGGTCAAACACATAAGAAGAAAATATTTTTTCAATTTTTAATTTTTTGGCACCACATTTCAAATTTAAATTTTTCTTAAAAATTTAAATGGCCACCATTTTTAAACAAGATGGCGGATGAAGCTAACCAACGAAACCGGTCGAGACATTGGTATGTACTATGTATAAACGAAGTTACATCCAAATCGGTTCATAAATACGCCTTTTATCGCGTGACAAAATTCAGGACGTTTCAAAATGTCAGCCACGCTAGAAATTCAAAATGCTATAACTCAGCCATTTTTTAAGATATAGACGAAACAAAAACTGCTCCGAAATCTTTGTATAAAGGTCAAATACATAAGAAAAAATATTTTTCCATTTTCAATTTTTTGGTACCACATTTCAAATTTTAAATTTTTAAAAAACATTTAAATGGCCGCCATTTTGAAACAAAATGGCGGATGAAGCTGGCCAACGAACTCGGTCGAGAGATTGGTATGTACTATGTACACACTGAATTACATCCAAATCTGTTCATAAATACGCCTTTTATCGCGTGACAAAATTCAGGACGTTTCAAAATGTCAGCCACGCTAGAAATTCAAAATGCTATAACTCAGCCATTTTTTAAGATATAGACGAAACAAAAACTGCTCCTTAATCTTTGTATAAAGGTCAAATACATAAGAAAAGAAATATTTTTCCATTTTTAATTTTTTGGTACTACATTTCAAGTTTTAAAATTTTTTAAAATTTTTAAATGGCCGCCATTTTGAAACAAAACGGCGGATGAAGCTGGCCAACGAACTCGGTCGAGAGATTGGTATTCACTATGTACACACTGAATTACGTCTAAATCGGTTCATAAATACACCTTTTATCGCGTGACAAAATTCGGGATGTTTCAAAATGTCAGCCACGCTAGAAATTCAAAATGCTATAACTCAGCCATTTTGTAAGATATAGACGAAACAAAAACTGCTCCGGAATCTTTGTATAAAGGTCAAATACATAAGAAAAAAATATTTTTCCATTTTTAATTTTTTGGTACCACATTTCAAGTTTTAAAAATTTTAAATGGCCGCCATTTTGAAACAAAACGGCGGATGAAGCTGGCCAACGAACTCGGTCGAGACATTGGTATGTACTATGTACACATCGAATTACATCGAAATCGGTTCATAATTACGGGAGTTACAGTGTGACATAGGTCAGATATATATATATATATATATATATATATATATATAACCAATAATTAAACATAACCTACCACCATCAAAAACCGTAATATTATGAATTAAAGCTGTAAGAATATATAAAAAAAAAGATTAAATTAATTATAAGAATTATTATGGAAGAAAAATAAGAAAGTGGACACCGACAAATAATGGAAATGCTTATATATAAAAAGCATACAAAATATTCTATTAGCTAACTTATTTAAACTACACTAAGAATTTAAATAATACTAGAACATCGATAATATATAGCATATATCTATATGCTATAAAACAAAATAAATTCATTAATAATTAATATAAATAATTATTAAAAATATAAAAATCTTTAATAAAAACTATTATATATAAGATAATTATAAAATGAACAGGAAATAAAAAACATATGGTAGTATAAAGAATGTGAACATATATTTAAATACCGATTACCTAAAAAGCACAAATATAGCAGCGTTCGAAATCCTTGGTGGTCCGCTGGTCCGAGACCACTAAAAATTCAATCGGACCACTAATTAAAAAAATTTAGTGGTCCGCAGGACCAGTAACTTTTTACCCCTCTGACAGGTAAACGTAAATTTTCTTGTCCCTGAGATAACCGCAACCAAACACAAACCACAGAATTTTATTTTATTTTAAAATATAAATAAAAAAATGCTTTAAAACTTAGTCAGTTGAAATAAATAATCAGAAATAAAATACATAATTAATAATTTTATAGTTTTTGTTCATGTCTGTTTATTTAATTTTTAGCAAATTATAATTTTACATTTTATTATGCTGAAAATTTTGGGTAACTGAAAGGAAGTTTGGTTTATATTCTAGGAGGAGGAGGGGGGGGGGGTCATTCAAAGGGTTAAAGGTACCTAATAGAATTTCATGTAGCGGGCCAGTGAAGATGTCTGCGGACCAGTAAACTCTGATGTTTACTGGTCCATTGGGCCAGTGAATTTTTTCTATCAATTCTACCGCTGTATAGTGTGTGGATTATTTTATACATCCATAAAAAACCTAAAAGTATGAATGTGGGACATTCAAAAACATTAAACCGATAATAAATTTTATAACACTAAGTGAAAATAAATAAATATTAAAATATTAATAAGAATAGAGGAATAATAATAAAAATAATTACCCAATTTTAATACATACAGTATAACTTTATTTATATTAAATATACTTATATGTATATTAATCACTATATAAATATATATAAATTTTGAACGGAGGGTGGTTTCGGGGTCTGGGGGTCATGATCGATGGAAATATACCAAAATTTTTTGAAATCGCTTTCCTCCGAACGGCTGCAATAGGTAGCTTTTTTGTAAAGAAAGCTACCTAAAAAGAACGGAGGGAAGCCCTAAGAAGAAGGACAATAGAAAAAGATTCTTTTACGCACAAAACTTACTGAGTTTTTTAATTTTATGAACTTTCAGTGTTTTCTGGTGCTAAAAACGCGCCTTTCCTATTTATAAAAAGTTAACGAATTTTTCAATAAAATGCATCTTTTATGTGTCACTGCGTGTTGCAAATATGATCTTCCAATAACTGCACATCTTCCAAAATATGCATCACAAGCGTCTTCTAAAACGTATTTTGCTCACTGTCCTTATTTACGTTTGAAATAGTAATTTGATTAAGCTCTAAAATTTTTTTCAGTGCGTGGGGAGAGGATTTCAATTTTTATACGCTTAACTATTTTATTAAAATCGGAGAAAAATATTTATATCCTGGTGCATCCTGGAATTCCTGTATAAGTTTTACTGAAGTAACCAAGTGATATCATACATACACTTGCATTAACCCTTCCTTTCGAAGTCAAACTATCCACTTAAAGCTATTCAAAACGAAATATTTTTTATCACTCAACAACACGAACTTTCTGACACATTTACAGAATCACTTCTATACATAAACAGCATGAAATTTGTAAACATAATTTCTGAAGTGATTTGGAATCGAATAGGGTTTTTCATTTAATATATATATTTTTTATATATATAATGTCTTCACTTATAATTGTTTGTTGTCTCATGACGACCATTCCTGAGCTGACGCATATTGAAAATTGTCTTAAAACGCTTCGGCAGCATTTTCTGAAAGATCCTTTAGCCCAAAAAATGAAAAGTGCTGAATAATAACAACTGTAAATTTGGTGCATTTAGGGATAATTGGCGAATATGTAGCAAATTTCTATTTTTTGAGAGAAAATTGATTGTACGTCTTTTAGGATGAAGGGCGGAGTGGACATGTTGTGTTTTAGGCTCCTGTGTGTTTGTTATTGCTATCTTTACCGTATTTCAAACAAAATCATTTTGTGAACGTCAACGAAATAATTTATTTTCACCGATTGAAAAATAAATAAGCGTGAAAATAGAATTATGAAAATTGGGTGGGATGGAAGAGCAAATTATTGGGTGGGATGGAAGAGCAAATTATTAGGTGGGCTCGAGACCCACGGGCCCATATAAGTTGGTGCCACTGCTGTGCTCCCCCCTAGATTCACGGCTTAATCAGGCTCTGCATGTGGCATCTGCCTAAACCCTTTATGTCTATGTGTTTTATATAACCGCACTCACAAAATGTATGCATATTTACTTTTCATTCAAACAAAATCTTCAAAAATTTTGTTTGTAAAATGGTCATAACTTTCCCAGATGAAATAAAAAAGGTATTGTTTTTCAAACAATATAAAATGACTAGAGCTCCTATAATACAGGCTGAATCATTCCCACCATTATGAGCCCGGAGGCCAAAAACCAAGCTAAAACCGCTAGCGTTAGCCAATGGGGAACAGCGATGGATACATCTCCAGCTTTGACGGTCGGCTAATGATGAGCTGGGCCCCAATATGGCGGTTATTTTGGGCAACAAGATGAATATGCGTCAGCTCCCCTAAAAGGAGTCTTAATAATGACTAAGAGATAAAACGATGTTGTGACACTTCTTTAAAAAAAAGTCTTGAAAATTTTTACTCTGCTGTCGCTGTCGTTAACGGTTAAGATATAAAATATCAAACATTGTCAAAAGATGTTGGAAAGATCACTTATGGCGTGGTATGAATTAAAACTTCGCGGATAAAAATAATTTCTTTTAATTGAATATAAAAATGTCGGAACTAAGGTGAAATAGGTTACAGTTTTATAGGTTAATTGTAACAATTTTCATCCATCCATGACATCTGGTTAATAACTAAAAAAATCTATACATAAATCTTTATTTCGCATTTTCTAGTTTTGAGCTCATAATGACTCGTGCACTTGAAGCAATTTGCACCGACTGCTCCACGGTAGCTACGCCCAATGGGGAGGGGCCTAAAAAAGTTTCGGTTTTGCAAAATGCACAAATCCGCCCTTGAATCCTCTGATATCTTCTCCATTCGTCATGAGATAGTTTATCAATTGGAAAAAATAACACCTTCCCTTTAAATATCTCTCGTGTCTCTTCCCGCGTTTTTATTTCAGCCAATAAGGATTCACCTTGCATCAGATTTGATAAGGTGTTTACAGGTACTGTACACTTTGATGGCGACTTGCTCGTATTCCATCTGATCAGTCAGTTTTGTCTGAAGTAGCTCGTGCAGTATGATGTATACAGATGTAAGTATTCTTTTATAATATGTAAAGTTAAAGAAAATTTACATGTAATACTTCGACAATATTTTCTAACTGTGCGATAATTATTTACTGCTATAAGGAAAACATAGACATTGCTTCTTTATTTCCGATTTAAATGCCCGACGACAACTGTCATGGCGGCTTGTTTACAGTTTTTTGTTACCCTTCCCCATTATTGAAACTTTGGTCCCTTCAGTATCACAAAAATCATAATGTAGAACGGTTTTTCCTCCTGCACCCTTTAAATTTTCGATAAAAAAAGAAAAAAAAAAAGAAACTCTTCTGTGCGTGCATTTGCGTTGGAAAAGTGGAAGCCATGTGAAATTTCAAGTTTCTATTCTTAACAGCTTCACAGAAATTGTAATTTGAAGTATTTTAAAAATGCTTTTCACGCATTTCACCTTTTTAAATTTCGAATGTTTTAGAAACTGTTCTTAGAGAGCATTTGCATCTTATAAGTAACTACCGTCCAAAATTTCAAGTTTCTAGATCCTGCAGTTCCACAAAAATCGCAATTTTAAAACGTTTTTCGCTCCTGCATCCCCTTGAGGGTATTAGAATCGGCATAAAACATTGCCTATGTTGGAGCATGGACTGTCACCATTGATTTGACACCATTACTTTTGAAATCGGTTAGGTAATCGCAAAAATTACCCCTACAAACAAACAAAAACAAACCCAAACAAACCTTACTTCTTTATAATATTAGTATAAATTTAGAAACAAAGTCGTTGAGGTTGTAAGAAAGTGCGTAGTGTAAATATTCACACAAAAAAATCCCTTAAAAGTTAATTTTCAAAAAATCTAAATCAAATTTTCACAAAATCTCGTCTATGGTATCTCCGGTACAGCCTAGAGCATCTTCATGACTCATGTCGTAGCTCTGGTTTTATCCAATCAGGGCTGCGGAGTCGGTGGGCCAAATGGACGATTCCGGCTCCGGTAATTTTAACAGATCCAACTCCGATTCTTTCGCTCAAAAATGGGCCTGACTCCGATTCCAACAACGCAGCCCTGCTTGTAAAATGGACGACTCCGACTCCGGGAATCTTAACAGATCCGACTCCGACTTTTTCGCTCAGAAATGGACCCGATTTCGACTTCGATTCCGACTCCGCAGCCCTATATCCAGTATAACGTGAGAATTTACACAGAGACAGACTCACAAACTCTGTTGTTAGTACCGGTAAAACAGGTTTTTTTTAAAAAACAACTGATGGCCATTCACCAAACTTTGGGTAGAATTTCGTTTTGGCACTAGAATGAAGAACTGATGGGTACACCAAAACTAAAGTTGTTTTACCAGTGCAAAAGGAGGTCATTTTTAACCCAGGGATGGACAAAGATTCAAACATTTTAAAGTAAGTCAAGCAGAATATAATTTCTTATGTATTTTTAACACTTTCCAATATAGTTGAAAAGTTTTTATGAAATGGTTTGTCTATCCGTACTCTTCTGACTCGCGTAAATATACTTTGAATGCCATGTAATTGATATACGTTATTGAGGTTCACCATGACATTTTCGGCATTGAAAATGAAGTGTGTAGCATTCATAGTTTATTTACAGGGGCAGGGCAATCAACCGTTACACTATGGTAAATGGGGAAAATATTTGCGGTGTATTTTAATAGCATTGCAATATTTTAAACATAATGAAATTTATAGATCTTATTAAGGTGCACTGAAAGATGGTTAATATAGAGTATATTATGTGTCGCAGTTACAGTACGCGTACAGGGAAACTTAAAAATATTCCGTTTTATTATGAACTATCAAGAAAAATCGTTTGCGGCGTATTTTAATCATGTTACTCTGTTACAAACATAATGAAGTTGATATAAATTTCTGAGGGGCACTAATGCATGCTTTCTGCAGAAGGTGAGCTACAAAGAATTTATTATCTATGTACAGAGTCATACAAAAGAGTTTAGTTTTATAATGGTCTACGAAGAAAAACTGTTCGCAGCATATTTTAGTTATTTTAAATTATTTCAAACATGATGAAATTGATATACATTACTGAAGTTTACTACAAGATGCTTGCAGTAGAATATGATGTGCATTGCATTTTACAGGGACACATAAAAGATTTCTGATACAATTCTGTATCCGGAGTGTTGTCTATTAGGGGTAATTACTAAAAGACCCTGGACCCTCTTAAATGTGTTATGCTTTTCTAAAATATTTACTTAGGTATATTCTTTGCCTTATTAAACGGTAAATTTTGTTAGTATATTCTGGAACTATTGGAAACAACAGCAAGCAAAGCTCTGATGGCTACTTTTGGGGCCAATATTAGTATGTATGGCCAATGATAGCACAGTTATTGAGCAGTATTGGCTGTTTGAAACACAAAATCACATGGATTCAGAAGTACTGATCCAGTATTGAATTTTTCAAGTATTTTAGGACTACGGAATAAAGATGGGAAATCTTTATTGGTCCGTTGCTGCGAAACTGTTTAAAATTCTTGCAAAACAGGATTGAACATTGGGCCATTTTTGTTCAGCCAGCAGTTGAGATTTTAAAATTTACTTAAATAAATTTACTTGTCAAATTATTAAAAGTTGCTGGATGAGGTAGAATTAATTAAAAATTCCTTCTTAAGTCATACTTATTTCCTGCATTGTTAGTGCAATTTATCTTATTTTCAAATATTTATGAAGTCCCACCTAATCAAATCAATAAATTAACATTCAAGAAATATCAACTGTCGCCCGAAAAAGTTAAAAGAAAATTCTTAGGCTTATAGGCTTGAGAAGAAGAAGAAAAAAAACTTAATAAAATGAGTCGAGTAACTCCTTAAATGATACATCATAATGACTCATTTTCGATATGTGCTGATGAGAAATTGTACCAGCGAAATGTCTCAGAGAGTCGAAAAAGCACTGAAAAATACTAGGTACTGTTTTAAATAGTCTTCATTGGGCCTGTTAGATAGATTCAACTCAACCATGTATAGCCATTCCTTATTGGGCCACTATTTGCCCTTTGAAGCATTCGTGAAATTGCGATGAAAATAAAATTTCCTTTATTGGGTCAACACTTGTCCTTTAAAGTAATGATAAATGCATATATTGGGGCAACACTATTTCAAACCGCAATTATTTACGGCTAACGGGTATTGGGACAGCGTTGTAATTTTTAGAATAAACGCATTGGCCCATTTCTGGGCTATGGTGGTCACGTTTGTAGGGTCATAATTCATGATTGACTCATGATTTTTCTTTTTTGTCTGGGCACTCTGCATAATGTACAGATATTTTCTTTGTTAATATATATTTTTTTTTCCGCAATAACAACAATAAAAACAGCATACAAAGAAAACCTTCATGTATTATACAAGGTGTTGCCGAAATCGACCGACAAATTCAGAAGGATGATGGTAGGCATCAAGAGCATCAAGAGGATGAATAATTACCATAAAGCACGGGGTCGCAAACCACGTATGTAATATAGGGTGTTCTACCCTAATTCAATTTGCGTTGACGGTAATAACTTTTAAAAAATTGAAGTAGGGGAGGTTTGATACATAGGGAGGGTTGATGCATTGACAATTTTTCTCAACAAATGGCATTAACAGCCATTGTAACATATGTAAATGCTTCTTTTATTAGCAGAAGCCATCATTAGCTGGACTTAGTAGTGAAGAACTGACAACGTTTTTTTTCTTTTAATTTTGAAGACTTTCGGAATGTCAATGTAAATTTTTTTAAATACTGATTTTCTTTCATAACTCTTATTATTGTAAAGATAATATCTTGTAATTATTTTTTATTTGTAAAGCATATTATTAGGGTGAGTTTTACTAGAAAGCAGATTGGCATTTTGCAGCTGCATTTATGCAAAGTGATTGAAAATCCAATAAGGCATGATAGGAAGAAATGATACATTAGTGCTGGGGAGAAATGATACACTTGTATATTTGAAATTTAATAGATTTTTTTAAAAGTTGTAAACTAATATAGGACTGTAATATTCATTATTGTTTTACAGCAAGAGCCACTGAATTTAGTAAGGAAGAACAAAGAGACTATTCACAGACATTATGTAAGGTTACATAGAAAAGCAGTGCGATGATAAATGGTTAGTTTGCTTTGCTCGTCACGTAGAAGGGAAAAAAAAGTTTAAATTGCGTGCAAGGAAAGATGTTTCTATAATTGACGAAGGGGAAATTTAAAAAAACATTAAATCCACCAGATTTTACTTATCAAAATGATAGAGTTATTAGTTTTTCTTTTAACCATTTCAGGGGTGGTGGTATGTTTATCAAACCACTTAATTTTAATTCCCAAACGCCACATTGGCACCAGCATTTTGTAAAATATTTTCCATTTAATATGAAAAGGAAATATAGCCCTTTTCTTATTTCCAATTAAATTTGTTGGTAAATTCCGGTGCCATTCATTTATTCAACAGTTTAGCATTGAAAATGCTTTGCTCTGAAACGGTTAAAGAAATCTTAAATGTGCTAAATTTATGTTAGATTGTTTGCAATCTAGCAATGTTCACTTCATTTTTCCATGCAGCAAGATCCCTAGGGTTTTTTTTCATTATTTATTTTCTAAAAAGTGTGTTAATAGAATTGATTAAATAATAGCAATTGTTTAAATATTTTTGTAAAAAACATTTCTGAAACAAAAATATGTCAATGTCATTTCTTTTTAAATTTTACTTAAATATTTCAAGATTTATCATAAAAAATGTATGACACATAAATTGAATTGTCTGCTTTTTTTTTTTCAATTTACATAACAATGTATCAAATCTCCCTTGCTAGTGTATCAATCCTCCTCAGTAATGGGGAGATTTGATACAGTAGTAGCCATTCAAAATAATTGGGATATATTTTTTGAATGATTATTTTTTAAATTCACAATATTTGTAATAAATGAATAAAAGGTCACTTTATAAGAAAACACGAAAAGTTTATTTTAAAATAGCTTTCTAAGGGTTGTAAAAAATTAGTAAAAAAAAAAAAAGTGTGTCATATCTCCCCTACCTCCTTTATATTATAATAAAACTTTTAATAGACATTATCACCTTTGTTGTAAATGTGATAATATAAAAAAAGTGGTAGAGGTTCCATTATACTCGCCAGAAAATTGCACTTGACGCTCCCTATTTTCGACTCCGATGACCAGTTCATACTGGTTCAGACCAGGACTGATGCTCGACGCAGTGGTGTAGTCGTAAAAAAACAGAGGGTATACGCTCAAGGCAGAGTGTATACCCTAGAGTGTATATACTATAGCTTTCTTGAAAAACAGAGGGTATACGGTGTTCCTTAAAAAAATCCAGAGGGTATACGGCGTATACCCCCGTATACCCTCCACTACATCCCTGTGCTCGAGCACCCTGTTTTATCAGAACTTTTCGTTATGTATAACATTTCACACAAAACAAGGTACATATCGTTGCATTTTCATTGTAATGTTTTTATTTCTCTCAAAATTATTACTGTCAACCCAAGTTCAGTTAGACCTCCTGAAACATCCCGTATTTGTGACTCAATAAATTGTTTGCGACCCCATGTTCTATGGCAGTTTTTCACCCCTTTGGTGCCTACTGTATCACTTCTTTGAATTTGTCGGTCGAATTCGACACCACTCTGTATACGAATGACAATTCTTTAAGTTAGATTTAATTTGCTTCGATAATCTTAAAGTAATACAAACTTTTTATCTATGCTAATATTATAAAGAAGTAAAGTTTGTTTGTTTATTGGCAGGGGGTAATTTCTGGAACTACTGAAACGATTTCAAAAGTAATGGTATCAAAATCATGGTGTTAGTCCCTGTTCCAACATAGGCTATAGCTTATGTCGATGCCACTAACCCAAAGGGGTGCAGGAACAAAAAAACCTTCTAAAAAGGCGATTTTTGTGTTACTGAAGGGCCTGGAAACAGGAAATTTGGCACGGTAGTTACTTATAAGATATAAATTATCTCTAAGAACACTTCTTAAAAAATTAGAAATTTAAAAGGGGTGAAAATGTGCAAAAAGCGTTCTAACAACGTTCTAAATGCCGATTTGTAAGCAATCTCAGGAATCGATTTCAAAAGTAATTGTTGGAAATTAATGCTGACAATCCTTGTTCTATCATAGGCTCTATTTTATGTAGGTGTTTTACCACCTGCGTGTTGTAGGAGCAAAAAACGTTCTAAATTGCATTTTTTGTGATACTACAGGGGCCAGCAATTTGAAATTAGGCATGGTAGTTAGTTATAAGGTATAAATGATCTCTAAGAGCATTTCCCATAGGATTCGAAATTTAAAAGCGGTGAAAATGGGCGAAAAGCGTTCTAAAAACATTCTAAATTGCGATTTTTACGTAATCTCAGGAAGTACCAAACCAATTTCAAAAGTAATGATTGGAAATTGATCGTGATAGCCTTTGCTCCATTTCATGTCGGTGTCACTACCACCTGGGGGTTGCATGAGCAAAAAAGTTCTAAATTGTGATTTTTGTGATACTGCAGGGGCTAGAAACTTTTAGTTTGGCATGGTAATTACTTATAAGATGTAAATGTTCTCTATGAACAGTTTCAAAAAAATTCGAAATTTAAAAGGGGTGAAAATGTGTGAAAAACGTTCAAAATGTGATTTCTACGCAATCTCTGGAAATATCAAACCGTTTTCAAAAGTAATGGTCGGAAATTGATGGTGATAGTCCCTGATCCAACATAGGCTATATTTTATGTTGTTGTCTCTACCACCCAAGAGTTGCAGGAACAAAAAATGTTCTAAATCGTGTTTTTTGTGATACTGAGGGGTCTAACATTTTGAAATTAGGCATGGTACAACAAACGTTCTAAAAAAGCCTTTAAAAACTTTCTAAATTACGTCTTCTGTGGAATATTAGGAAATACCAAACCGATTTCAAAGGTAATGTTGGCAAATTAATGTTGATAGTCCTTGTTTCAACATAGGCATTTTATGTTGGTACCACTACCAACAGAGAGATGGTTAGACCGTTAGACAAGAAGCCTGGAATTTAACATGATGGTTAATTTTAAGATGTAAATGTGTGCTAAGAAGATGGTTTCTAAAAAAATCAAAACTTCAAATGAATACTGAAATGAGCTTATGAAATGAGTATAAAAACTTCAAAATAGTTTCTAAATTATCATTTATATAGAATGAGCTTTAGTTCTTCTTATTTATTTAAGTATATTTATTTGGCATATTTTAAGCAAAGCCGCGGGGTTTGTAAGTTTATTATAAAAAACTGTATTTTAATTAATTATGTTTGTATTAAATTAATTTACTGATGCACTCTTAATATTTTCTTCATTTTTCTTAAAATTTTCTTAGCAAATGAAACAATGTAAAATTATACTTGCAAGACATTAATTGTTTTCTTCTGTTTTCATTATGAACGTAATCACCATTATAAAATACTACAACAATTGAAAATATATTCAATAACTGTTATCATATATTTATGGTACATTTTCATTTAAATATTCATCTTAATAAGCGAAAATATGATGAAAAATCATTACACGGTGGACAATAAATGTAACAGAAATGTTATACTACATACATTAAAATATGAAATCATATAACAATAGAAATAATATAACTGATAAGTTTTATAAAACAAAATAATTACTTTATATTGTAGTTGATATATTTTTAAACTAATACAATCTTTTTTCTCCAATCAAAATATATGCCATAAATATTTAATATATATTTTTAAAAATTATTTATTGAAGTTGAAGGCCATTAAAAAAATCCATGCTTATGTTTAAAAAAACATTTTGATATGATTTTTTTAACCCTTTCGGCCCTGGCGGTCACATATGTGTTCCTTACTTTTCAAATGCCTTAAACTATAAATATGAAATGATCATATAATGCTGCAAGACCTAATGGTCACATATGTGTTCATTTGATAAAATGTATAATTTTCAACTAATCAAAGTAAAATAAATTTATATGTATTTTACTACTCAAAACTGCTGACTGGCAAAAATTTTAAATTTTTTGAACTTTAAGAAAAAAGTCAGGGCCGAAAGGGTTAAACATAAGCAAGTTAGTTTTTTTTTTCTTTTTCTACTCGAATTTAGGGGGTTATATTTCAAGCTAAAGTTTTATGCAGAAGCCTGGAATACCCAGGGGCTAAAAAAATATGATATAAACCGACGGCAAATTGTATAAAAATCTTATAAGTTTATATATGTTCAGTCTTGGAAAAAAAAGTAACCACCCTCTACTAACTCTGCAACTAATTATAATAGAAGAAAGCTACTGGTACCAATCGATTGGAAATAAAGTCTACTTTTAAATGATATATATGAAATTTGCTTAGGTGCCATCTACAAATCAAAACTAGATTTAATTTTGTTTTTTTCAATGGCAATACCCAATTTTAACAAGATATTTTAAACCCTCAGCTCAAACTATGCCTAGAAACGAAATTTCTAGTCATTTGAATAATAAGTCTTTGAATTATAAACATTCAAAATTTAGAGCTCCTAATGTTAAATTACATTTTCATATTTTTACTAATATCTACTGAAATTATAATCCTAATGTGATTATTTTGTGTTTGAAATATATTATAATCAGGGTTCGTAAATCTCATGATATTTTCAAAAATATAAAAAATATCCGATATTTTGATACATAGCTGATATTTTCGGTTATATCCGATATTTTCAAACTAGTCAACTTGCTGCTGACAATAAATATTTGTAATATAAATTAGAAACTAAAACATATTGCACCTAACATGAAAACTTAATCAAACAATATTCTAAAAATTCATTTCTTTTTTCCTTTTCACTTAGAACAAAATAGAAGATCAACTAATTGAAAACAGATACAATTTGCTTTATACACTTATAAAAAACAACAACAACAAAAAAAGAAAAAAAAAAAAAAAAAAAAAAAAACTAGGATTCAGTATCAAGAAATCGGAAATTTATAAAACAAAATTTTAAATACAAAATAGCTTTAAATTGAAGAATTTTAACATAAATGTAAGCTTGTCTTATTTTTTATTCCCTTACATATTTGTAAAGTTCAGATTCAACTAAACCAAAATCAGAAAAGATTACTTTCTAATGAAGCTGTGTATAACTGATTATTTAAATTGTACTGTTTGTCTTTCAATGGCTGTTCTGAATTAATTGTCTTAGATAACTATTAGTTCTACATTTAAAAATAAAAGCTTAAAACATAAAAGTTAGGAAATATATATTTGTTTTCTTCTTTGGCTAAAAAAGTCACTGCCAGAATACCAACAAAAGTTCTTTATTTACAGAATGACACAATAACAGTTGAAAATTTCATTTACACTTATTTTGACTAAAAAAAATCAAAATCATACTGCACAATGATATTTTGAAAATAAATACCAAATATACAAGATATCAAATATCATGATATTTTGAAAATAAATGTCAAACATGTGAAAATATCAAAAATCTTGATATATTAAAAATAAATATCGGATCTATATCAAGATCCACTGATATATATCAACAATCTTGATATATTAAAAATAAATATCGGATATATATCAAGATATATATCCACTGATATATATCAACGAACCCTGGTTATAATACTAAAAGACCCAAAAATAAATACATTGAATTTATAATTTAAAAATTTTTATAACATGAATTATGAAATTAATATTCGAAAAAAAATATGAATTACAACCTACACTTTTTTTGATAGATTTTTATTTATTATGTCCTGCTTTATCCAAATTCTAAATTTCAAATTTTTCTTTCAAGTAGTTTTCGAATTATCATTAAAAAACGTCAAAATGATGGTTTAAGGGGTCGTCTGTGATTTGCAGAAAAGCCTAATTTGAAAAAATATATTTTATTCATTTTATTGAAACATTTGAGCTGTCAAGAGTCGAAACGTATCAAGCGAGTGAAATGGTCATATTGGCAAGAAGTAATACATCAATAGAAGTGAAATAGTCATTCTGTAGCATTTCATCAATCGAATACCGAACTTCAATTTGGATACACAGCCCCTAAAATAGGCTCATTTTAAAATAATTAGTTTCTCGGAAACTAATCGTACGAATTTCATGAAAATTTGTATTTAGGCTAATTGAAAGGTGTAGAATTTCTTTATGGTGTCAAACTTGGGTATTGCTATCGAAAAAAAAAAGTTTGGGTTCGTTTTTATATGTAGATGACCCCCTAAGTAAATTTTATATGCATCATTTAAAAGTAGACTTTATTTCCAATCGTTTGGTACATGTAGCTTTTTCCTACAATATTTTTTTGCAGAGTTAGCAGGGGATGTTTACTTTTTTTACAGTTATTTTGAGCGTATACTAAAATTATTTCATCGATAGCGACATTTATATTAGTCAACGTACAAATACAAATTTACTTGAAATATGCAGCTAAATTTAATACAATAAAGATGCAGCAAATTAACAAATCTTTATTATAAACCAAAACATGCCCGCGTGAATAACGCCGACGTCATATTGATGGTGATAATACAGGGTCAATAAATTTCACTTTTACTGCAATTTTTTATAACTTCTAAACATTGCACAATTTTTAAATTGTCGAATATGAACAAAAACGGTCTTTCAAATGCAATTTGCTCGAAAGTTGAATATAACTATACACAATTATTTGAAAACTGCATATCATTTTATTGATTTTTTATGGTTTTTAAAATAACTTCTTAGTACGATTTTTTTTAAATATACCGCTTTGGCATGCCGCCGGATCACGAAACTCTTTTTTCACTTAAAACAATATAAACAGTTCAGAATTTATTTCTGACTAAAACCTGTGTAACATAACAAATTAAAACGACATGAATAAATAAATAAAATAATAAAATACAAAAATAAAATAGGAATAAATTAAGTAAAGTACAAATTTAACAGGTACGTGATCGATTACGTGCATAAGTGGTCTCAGGATTCTTAAAATTGGAAAAAATGAGGAAAAAGGACCATTTTCAACATTTAATATCTTAAAATATAAATATGATTTTAAAACATAATTTTTATTGGGATGAAAGATATAAGTATGTTATTTCATTTCATGTATTTAAAAAATTGTAAGATGCAGAATTAGCATTTACAGGGGGCTGCAAACTGTCAGACATTTGTCGAGCAGAAAATGGGTATAACAGCTTACGCGCAGGATTACAAAATAAATTTTGCAACTAGAATGACATTTTTTGTGCCTAATTATACCTTAGATTATAATAATTACCCTGAACTTAAATAAATTTGCATTTAAAGCATTTTTATATTCTTAATACAAAGTTGTATTTACCTCATACAAAGTTTGAAAATTTCAACAGTATAATCACCTAAAAAAGTATTTGTTAGAACAATAAAAAGGAAATTTTAGGTTCAGTTTATACAGACTAACATGAAACATATATTTTGAAAATTTCATGAAAAAATGTTCAAAAGTTTTTGAGATATCCGGCGTGTTATGACTAAAAACGTCATTTGGAGAAAAAATGACTTCAAAGTTTTTGAAACGCCGCTTCAGCTATAGAGCAGGTATAATTCTAAAAGCCATAACTTCTGTTCTAATGGGAATTTCAAGGAAAAAATTATATCAAAATATTCAGAAAAGATAGGAGTTTAACATCTAAAAAATTTTTAATTTTGAAGCTTTCAGAGTCCTAAGACCCCTAATCCCAGAAATTATCAGAATAAAAAAAGGTGCTCCAAGTCCGAGTAGCGATCTTTAGCGATTTTTTTCGGATATTAACTCCTGGCATGCCGCTAATTTTAATTGAATTGATATTTTTCATATACAATGTGTTGTTAATGGACAATCTAAATAAACATATTATACGTAATAATTATAGTAGAGTTTTTAATTAAAAAAATAATTTCCTCCTTACACTATATGGCCATTAAAGACCGGATACTTTCAAACTTAGGGATTTTGTCGAATATTAAAACGTGCACTTTTCGGATTCTTCAGGATTATAAAAAATATGTTTGACCTCATATTTATCAACGTCGATTTGATAAGGAGGAAAATTAGGGAACAACGAAAAATCAAAGAAAAATAGTAATGTTTGGGATCACCCTATAAAATAAAATGCACGAACGTTGATCTATAGCTACAACATACAAATATGGGTATATTGTACAATATTTGTATTAATTTATGTAAGAATAGCACGTATATTTATGGAGGTATATAGATTTTTTTTTAAAGTTCAAAAAATTCTTGCACGTTTTTTACTTTATATCATGCAGGGTTTTTAACCAAATTCAACGCTAGTTGTAAAAAATTTGGCAAAATGTAGTAGAAAAAATATAGAGCAATTGGAATATGAATACATTAAATATTTGATGAAATATAAGCGGTTGTATGAAATATTTTTTATCCGCGCATGCATGAACGATGACAAAGGTTTTTTTCATGATTTAATAGTCAACTTCATGGAGCAACTCATATAAAAATGCCAGTCAAAATCGTTAAAATTTAGAAACATATCGACAATAGAGTAAGCAACTTTTTAGTTGCTTTCTCTAAAAGCAGCTGAATGATAAGGGGTTTTTCATAAATTGTCATTTTTATTTAAGTTTTTTTTTCGTTTTTTATTGATGCTTTAGTTCATCTCGGAAACGAGCCTGTTCCAAGAAAAAAAGAAGTACCAAAATCGAAGCATTTTTTCCAAATTTAATCGTTGACATTCATTAAATACTAACGCCTTTAAAATAGCAATTAAAGCCTCAGAATCTCGCTAGTAGATTCGAAACAGCTGTTTGCTGCTTTTGACGTATTATTTGTGCATTTTTAAACGTTGGTTTTCTGTTTTTTACTAACTCCTTTGCTGAAAGTCAGTTAATAAAGAGTGATAGTTTGTGGAAAATCCTTTATTATTCAGCTGTTTTTCGAGAGCATCTAAAAATCAGCCCACTCCATCGCCGATAATTTTCACGATATTTGACTGGCTTTTTTATATGAGTTGCTCAATAGCGCTGACTATTAAATCCGGGTTAGAACCCTTAGTTTCATAAGTAAAATATTGATACTTCGATATAAAATACTAGGGGGGGGGGGGTCTGTCCCCTACGAGCTACGCTCGCCAACCCTCGTTCAGACACCACAGACTCTAAAAGCACGCTAATTTGATCGGCTTTAAAAAGATGTCGGAAAATTGAA
The DNA here is from genome assembly GCA_963932465.1 of Maratus speciosus. Classification (NCBI taxonomy): domain Eukaryota; kingdom Metazoa; phylum Arthropoda; class Arachnida; order Araneae; family Salticidae; genus Maratus; species Maratus speciosus. The sequence goes on along the minus strand of OZ010788.1, from coordinate 629,033,913 downwards.
TTATAATAAAAAAAACAAAAAACAAAGGCGATCTTCCTGTAAACGGGTTTCTATTCATTTTCCTTTGATTGGGGATTTTTAAGGCCAAAATCAGCTACTGTTAAGATATACAATAGCTGTTTTCATCTGTGATTAAAAAAAAAATCACTTAAACAGTTGAAAATGAGCTAATGTAAAATAAATTAAGCAAACTGAGTCTTTGGGTCCCCGTTTTTTTTTTTTTTTTTTTTTTTTTTTAAACAAAGTTAGACAAAAACAATATAAGAAAGTTCTTTTCAATAGGACATTTCGAATGTATCGTTTTAAATCTGACGTAATTTTCACCAAAGTTTCCTTTCTCTTTTTAATATTCACCTGAAAATACTTTTGTTGTTAGAAAAGAAATATTATTTGCGCTGTCTTAGAATTCCCAAGAATAGTTAAACAGATCATCTCAAAATATGAAATAAATGTCTCGTGTAAATATATTTTAAAATTTAAATGTTTGGCAATATTATTATTTGGCCAGTTTAAATATTACGGAATTTCCTCCATTTACGACTTTTAACGCATAACAATGAATTTATTATTTTAAAATTTTCTTTTTCTTTTAAAATTCACGTGTAAATATAGTTTTTTCAATATGTAACGTAATTTTCAATATGTTTCTGCTTTTAACAGTTAATCATTTAATTCTAATTTGAAAGTTTTTTCTGTTTATAATAGCCACGTGTAAGTAAATTTTTAATTCGAAGGAAATATTATTCTTTGCGCTGTTTTTAAATTTGGCAACAATTTAAAATAATACCCTTTTCTAAAATATGTAAAAAATACCTTTCGAAATGCTGAAAATTTGAATTTAAAATGGAAATAAATCCTCAAAAAATGAGTCAAATAAAAAAAAATAAATAAATGCAGTCTGCACACCGAGAAATTCTAATGTATAAAATGATCTAAAAATGATTAAATTCGTATGTAAAGTTTTTTCTCCTATAAAACTTTTTTAATCTTACGATTTTGAACCAGCTTTAACAGTAAATATCTCTTAGAATAATTATTTGATTTAAAAACTGTCTGCATCAGTGTGTTTATCAAACATTTTTCTATAATACCACCGATTTTCATATTTTTGTAAGCAGCAGTTTTCTGAATATTAACGAAGAAAGACCCCCGTTCACATAAAACTCATTCACAGCGGCGGTGACAGCGTTAGTTACTTTCTTTTAGAATAGAGAGACTATTACATTACCATAGACGGAATCAATTGCTGGAAATTTTGTGACAGCACAGCAGCTCCATCAAGTAAGAAAAGGAAATATCTGGGAATGCCGGTGAAATAAATACAAACATTCTCATCGCGTGATAGATTAAAAATTCAGAAGGAGCCTTTAATGAATTGGATCTAAGTGATGTAACCACATGAGCGTATTCCCAACGCAAAACAAGATCATGAAATATTAAAAGTCACTTTCACACTATAATGTTAAACACCTACTTCGTTACTGGTTAAATAATTAATATTTTCTCGGAGAAAGCAACAATGATAATGTGTTTCGTTCTGAAAAACACTATTGAAATTATATTTGCTGCTATTCAAGTGTTAGGTTTAATGATATTTTTGTGAATTTAGTAGTATTAAGTAGTATTTAGTAGTAGTTTAATAGTATTAAAGAAACGGTTATATAGATAATCACTAAATCAACCGATCTGCAAGTAATCCTCAAAGATATTTAAAGTAAAAAATAGTTAGAATAAAATCATTGGCATTCAATGTAAAATCATGAATATTTTTCCATTTTTGACACTTTCCAACAAAGGTGAAAAGCGTTTGTGAATTCGGTTTGTCTGCCTGTCTGTTCGTGCTCTAACTCACGTAAACAGAGTCCTATTGCCATGAAATTTATATATATTATTGAATATCACTGTGGCATGTTTGGTATTGAAAATGAAATGTGTAACATTTACAGTTCGTTTACAGGGACTCTCAAAAGTATTCCGTTACATGACGGTCTGGGGGAGGGGGGGGGGGAATCGTTTGCGGTGTATTTTAATGATATTACTCTATTTTAAACATATTGAAAATGATATGTATCATTGAGATGTAGTACACGGCCCTTACTGTAGGATAGAATGTGCGCAGAATTTATCGTTCAATTACAAGGATACACAAAAGAATTAGGCTACAGAAGAAACTGAACAATAATTGAACTATTGAAGCCTGTAAACAATAATTGCTGGAAGTACGTTTTCAGCGGTGGTACGCATTTTTAAATTGAAGTTTTTTTTTTTTTTTTTTTTTTTTTTTTTTTTTTTTTTTTAACCCGGGAGAACTCGCTAGTGAGAATTTCTCTCATGGTGCCCAATTGCTTTTCTTTTACTTTACATTCGCTTAATATCATTTTTTTTGCTTGCCTTAGTACTTTTACTCACACATGGATAAAATAATTGAAATAACATTTTTTAATTTTAATTAAAATGAAAAATGGTTTAAATAAGAGTCTTAAAAAAAGTACGACGGTAAGAAAAAATCTCATGCAGCGAGTTCTCCCGGGTTAATATTAGTTTGTGTGTATAAATTTTATAGATCTATACAAGGGTTCACAAAAGTTCTCCAGTACATTTCGTTTACACACGGAAATGGCAGAATGGAAAATTTCAACTGTGCATATTCGTTTAACTGAACTAACGTTTAGCATACTATGTAGGATACGGGGCATTCTCACAATCTTTTGACTTTTATGAGCCTGAATAATAATTTTTATTTTAATACACTTTTTTGTGTTTTTTCTATTTCATATACTGGGGAACACCCCATTGCATGATTGCATAACAATATTAACGAGATAAATAAGTTTTGGACGATGTTGGGGGTCCAAATACCAGGAAAACTTCTATACCGTCCCGTATCCCTGATGCTCATGTTTTTTTTTTTTTTTTTTTTTTTTTTTTTTTTGAGCTGACTGTATAAAATTGTTTCAATAAAAGTAATTCGATGTCATTTTTTTCCGAAACTGGGACAATTGTTTTATATAAATACGTAGCAAAAAATTAACCTGCACACATTTTTACGGTTATTATTATTTTTTTAACTCTGTCCGTGGGTTTTAGATTCCGTACCATCCCTCTTGCTAAACTTATACAGAAAATCACTTCAGATGCAGCCACAGAATTTTTTAAAAGTTTTTTCTCATGCAGAAGTATGCTAGAGAAAGAACGTCTAAAATTCTTTGACAGGAAATTTACTGCAGAATTTAAATCAGTAATTAAATATCAATTTCAAGCATCGTGGCTTTATTGGCAGTCTTACCGTCCCCAAGGTTTATTCCTGCACTTTACGAGGTAAATTATTATTATTTTTTTAATTTAATCCAATGTAAATAACTGTTTCTAAAAATCAATGAACATTGTGGCTATCACGTAGTCTTAATATAATTTGCCTAAAAATAGTAGTAATTTTCCTTACCGTCCCTTTTTTCCCCATTACTGTCCCTTTTTCCTATACCATCCCCTTTTCTTTTCCTTCCGTCCCTTCTTTAACACCCCTTTAAGACAATGTTATACCAAAATTTTGTACTAAAAATACTACATTGTTATTATTTCTCATTTGAATGTCCTTTGGGTACTATGCAAATTCATTATAAGTAAAAATTTAGAAGAAAATAGAAAGTTATAGTGGTAAAATGGTAAGGAAAATTAAACTCGTAAGTTTAACTTAAACCTCAGTTGAATAAAAAAAAAATTTCGCTGCTGACCATTTCTTCTTTATTTTGAATCATTAAGGCATTCGTCTATCCGATTAAAATGTCATTTTAGCAAGTTTAATTTCAGCAGATTTTTATTCCCGAAAGTCAAAAGATTGTGAGAATGTCCCGTATACATACAAGTTTATATATCATATACAGGGCTGCACAAAAAATCATATGTTTTTCCGACTATTGATATTAATAGCAGGAGTTGGGTTTTCAAATACTTTATGCGTTTTCAAATTTGTTTATTTAGACATTATCTTCCACCAAATAAACCGTGAAGTTTTGTCACAACAATATTCTGAATGTGTTGGAAAGTGTTACATAATCTATGCTGGATGCATGAGTTTTTGTTATTTTTTTGCGGGGGAGAAGTAATTTTAAATTTATATTTGTGAACCCAAATTACCAGCCTCCTAAAGTAACAAAGTACAGTAGACTCTGTCTAAGGCGGAATCGATCGGTACCAAGAAAATTTTTCGCAGTAGACAATATTCCGCCTTAGGCAAATTTTACTCTATGTCTGTAGATTCGTAGGGACTTGAAATTTCCGTCTTACACAGAGTCCGCCTAACATAGAGTTTACTGTATTAGAAACATACTTTTTCTCTCATCTATGGTGTCATTTTGTTTGCAAAAGTGCAATGAATAGGTATTTACAGTATTATTTTAACTTCGGGTTTCTAGATGTTAAGCATGGACACATCTTCAGTGTAATGTTCTTCTGCTTTAAATAAGTTAAGGGGACCAGGTAAGCAAAACTTGGGAAAAAAATCGATTTTTGCTTTTTTATATCATTAAATAGTTTAAACTTTTATCTTTCTAACGATGTGTCATACATGTTTATATATATATATATATATATATATATATATATATATAAAGAAGTGTTGGAATTATTCTTTTTTCTAAGAGTACTTCACAACTTAATGACCATTTAAATCTTTAATTGACTTTTTCTCAAAACTTAGATTTTTCATGTTTGTGTTCTTTTTTTTTCAACATCTATTAAACTTAAGAACTCACCTTTTTAAAAATACTTTTATTATGTTACATTGTATACTTTAACACAGGGATTGAATGATTTGTTGAGAATTATTTATTTTATGCCGTGAAATCTTACCAAAAGTGCTAATTTAAAAATGCCTTTCAATAAATAATTAATAATTAATATCCAGTTTCACATAGAAAGAAAATGGTCTGTTAAAATACGTAAAGCATGTTACTCAAACTACTCTAAAAATTCTACACCTCTATTTTTCACCCTTTCTTAGAAAAAGGTACATAACGTTGGTGTATTTTAATATGCGGAGATAGAGCTTACCCGGTCCCCTTGAAGAAAAAGAAATTGAATATATGTCATTGGGGGGGGGGGGGGGGGGGGGGGGGCGTCAGTTTAGAGAGGCTTTGGTGTGAGAGAAAATTAGGTACCTTTTCAGAATAAAATGGAATTTTTCATGGATATATTCTGGCAACCTATTCTATGTTTTAGATACACAATTTCTTTGAATATTTATAAAATTTATTTTATAAAAAGAATCCATTTATCTATTTTTTTAAAAATAAGTTAAAAAAATTCTTGGTCACTTAAAAATTATAATTATTTCAATTATAAGTGCATATATATTTCAGTAAACATTTTAATATATAGACATCAAAGGGTGCTTATTCCATGCCAAAATTTGGAACAATACTTTTGATAATTTTTAATTTAATTGGATGTTCTTTTTTGACCAGGAATTACCCTGTGCTACCCCCAGTAAACATAAGTTCTGTTATGTACCAGTAAACATAAGTTAAAGACAGGAGACAAGCATCACAGATATTTTCTTTTCTCTTTTACAGATTCCTTTTCCATTGAATTAAAATTTTACTTTATATCAGGTTTAATTCTTTATTGCTTAATACAAAACTTAAGATTATTATTAATAAAAATGAATAAAATCATAGATATCACAGGTAAGCAATTGTTTGATTAATTAATGTTTCGATTGTAAAATATTTTACCAGCAGATTATTTTCTGCCCCTAAAGTATCTGTCACATACACTTGGAGAACTTTCTGCTGTTAGGGTTTTACTTTATTAGAATTTTAGAAAATTTGAAGAAATAAATGTTTATTTGAAAATAGACATGAATTAAATTTCCTTTTCTTCGTTTTTTGTCATTAAAAATGAAATGTTACTGTTTTTAAGTTTCTTTTTGTATTAATTTATATTTTTTTCTTTCCCATTCTAGACACCATTTGCTCCTTTATCAGTCCTTGCAAAATCAATAACAAGTGACACTACTGTAAGTAATTTGGAATGGTTATATTAGTGTAAATCTACTATAATATTTTAACTGAAAATCTTCTAGTATTTTTTTTTGTTGAGTTTTTAAATGATTTTTATTTTATCCCATACTAGGATTTAAAAGTGTCACACATGTTTATATATTAAAAAAAGAAGTGTTGGAATTATTCATTCTTTCTAAGAGTACTTCACACCTTAATGGCCATTTAAATCTTTAATTGACTTTTTCTCAAAACGTGGATTTTTCATGTTTGTGTTCTTTTTTTTTTCAATATCTATTAAACTTAAGAACTCACTTTTTTAAAAATACTTTTATTATGTTACATTGTATACTTTAACACATGGATTTAATGATTTGTTGAGAATTATTTATTTTAGGCAGTGAAATCTTACCAAAAATGCTAATTTAAAAATGACTTTCAATAAATAATAATTAATTTTCAGTTTCACTTAGAAAGAAAATGGCCTGTTAAAATACGTAAAGCATGTTATTCTAACTACTCTAAAAAATCTAGACCTCTATCTTTCACCATTTCTGAGAAAAAGGTACATAAAGTTGGTGGATTTAACATGCCGGAGATAGGGCTTTCCCGGTACCCTTAACGGATTTTTGTTTCTAATTACGTTACTGCAAGCGGAAGAAATATTTTTATTTCCAATCAAGACTGATTAGTGGGATTTAGTTAAGGTAACAGATGAAAATGATTTTTTGCACAAATATGTTGTTGAAAACTGAATTGTCAGCAATTTTCACTCAGCAATAGGTATTTACATGGTATGCATAGTCACAATGGGATTTTTATATGGAAAAAAGCATAAAAGTAAAAAATAGATTTTAAAAACACTCTTTCATACGTTTAATGTTCATCTCAAAAATAAGAACACCTAACTTTTTTTGATTGAAATTCATCCCCCCTCCCCCTCAAAAAAAAAAAAAAAATCTATTCCAATACATTCATTTATGAAAAATTCTCTGCTTTTTTTTATGCTTAGTAGAACACGCAAGCAAGTGAATTTAGTAAAAAGTATATAGTAATTTTTGTTCTATTTTTTTTTTAACACAGGATAATAGGAACGAAAAAATAAAACATTATTTAAACCCTCTTTTAATGATTTCTAAATTGATTTCACAGCGCATAATCGTAAATTAATTCATATTAAACTTTTAATTGATAAAAGCATATGTTATGACACTCTTCATTTTTTATTTTTCATTTATTTTCTACATTTTCGCCTTTAAAATATTTCATTGTTGCAGTTTCACAACCCTTTGGACTGTTTTGTCGAGCCTTTGTGGGCGCATCGTTCAATCCATTGTTGTTTCAATTCTTATACAATTGTACGAGTTACAGAGGATATGAGGTGATTGATCTCACGCGGATGGCTAACGGAAAAATACCTTAAAATTAATGTATTAATTTATAATTAATTTCTAAAAATCTAAAAACGTTGTATGTTCACCAGAAACACATCTGTCAATGTAATTTTTAGGTTAGCTTTCATTACAAAAAGTAAAAAACTAGCTTTTGCAGCCGTTCGGAGAAAGGCTCTTCCGAAAAATTTTGGTATATATATATATATATGTTGCATTCTAGCAACATTGGATTGGCTTTATCGTTGAAAATGCCGTACTGGCTGTCACGATAGTAGTTGTGGATCACATGCAGCGATAATGGCGTAAAAGAAGTGGTCAGAACAGATAATTCGAATCTGTTATATTAGTAGAACGAATTGTTGAAATGCAGTTGTCGAGTGAAAACAATGGAATGCATCGTTCCGTGAAGTTTCCCCAGAAGAAATTGAAACAATTCATAATATCAACTAAGCACTTTATTAGAACATCTTTCAGAAAGTGCAGTTACCACCAAGATAATTTGCCATCGCTCCGTAGTAGTAATTAGGTTTAAACAAGTTCCAGATAATCGAATAACAGGACGGTGACCAGGGGATGGATGTAAACTGGAAAAACGACTCAAATCTGCTGAAACACAGCGAATATCAACTTTTTGTTCCTTCAATGTATGGATACAAATATGAGGTAGGTCGCGCTTTCAACCAATGAATAATTAAGAATGTCACGTCATATAAAGAGTGCGAACAGAACTAGCAGATGAATTTGGAGGAAAAAAGGATAACATCAGAAATACGCGGGAAAGTAAAAATGGAAGCTAAAAGAATAATATCGAAAGAAAAAAGCGCGGGAATGGAACATTTAATTTAAGAATACTAAAAGCGTAATATTTAAGCGATTAAGACAAGCGAGGCATTAAATTAAAGGGAATTTAACAGAGTTAACGATAGAGATTAGTTAAGAATGAGGATTTAGTGAATATAAAGTAGTAAGTTAGAATAAGATAAGGAAATCGCGGAATTAGATCTAATAATGTAACATCTATATATATATTACGCTAACGTACGTGGCACAGAAATCGCGATTATTTGTTATTGTTTAATGGCAACGCCCGAGAAACGCATCTGATTGGTTATTGTGTAAGATACCTTGGCAGGATTTAGGGTGATCGGGTTTGTTGTTATTTACGTTTTCTGTGGAATATCTTTCGCTGCAATTATGTAGCTTCAAAATATCATTTGAAATGCCCGTAAAAAATCTCGGTGAATGCTTGAAAGTGAAGAAGCCGAATTAGAGTCGAATCGAAATAGATTCGAAATCCAAATAGAATTGTCGAGAACGCCGTTAAGCGATTGGCAAAATAGGCTTAATGACTGTAGCATGCACGAGTTGCTACTGAAATCCAAATTACTAATTTAAACGTTCCGGGGCATGCATAACTGTGGGTGAAACGTGCAATTTATGCAAAGCACTGTATTGGAAATGCGAATTAAACAGCAGCAAGAAGTTTACAAAATGTTGTCATGACGTAAAAAGTAATTTTGTACGGACCTGCGATACGAATTTCAGGTTCATTTAAGAATATTATTACGGCCCCCTCAAAAGTAAGATACAATAAAACCTGCTTAGACGTAAACGAAAACGACCAGTGATAAATTCCGTTTTATGCAGGTCATTAAATTGAACAACGCATAATAGCATTTTTTTTTTTGGGGGGGGGGGAAGAGCTGGAACTTTTTTTTTTCGTTTATTGCAGGATTCCGTTATAAACAGGCTTTATTCTATTAGAAAATAAATTTTCTGGATGGTACTTTTCTTAAAAATCTATATAGTAATATTTCCTTGCAATTTTATTATTTCTTTTTCAGCATTACACTTTATGCTGTATTTGTAATTGCTTTTTGATATAAAGATTTTAAATAAAAAATTAAATTTTTGAAAATATAATTACATTTTAATTAAATTCATCAGTTAATTTAGAATAAAAAAGTTTAAAGTATGAGACATATAAAAATTAAAAATCTTAACCTTTGACTTTACACAACTTTTGAACTGAACAAGAGTCGGGCACTGGTAATTTGCACCGTCCCCTCTGTACGGATCTGCGATAAAAAATTTCAGATTCATTTAAGAATATTATTATGGGCCCGGGCAACGCCGGGCGGGTCAGCTAGTATATATATAAAGTGACATTGAACAGCTAAAACTAAGCTATATTAATTACCAAGCTAAAGTTACCTTTTACTTGATAAAGCGAGCACCATTAAAAATGCCAGAATAATAAGGTTGTAAGACTAAACTAAAAATAACATACTTAATAACATGCGCATTTGCAACAATGCTATTAGAATGCTGAAATAATAAAGTTGAAATCACAAATATATTAACAAACTGGTAAAATTCTAAATATGAACTATATATCGCGCATCCGCAAGAAAAGTGACACATCTCGACAAAAGTAAATTTTACAGGAGAGACAAAAGAAAATTTGCGTGATTTTACTGTAACATGAAATTATAGAACTTAGCTGTGCATGCAGGAGTAAAAACGTGCATAAAAGGATAAAACCCTTAAAAATGAAGACGTAGGATGAGGTTTGGAGGATTGGGTCATTTTACCTCCCCACACAATCCACCCCTCTTCTGTGGTCACAAATGGACATATAGCGTAATAAAGTGATTTTCCGTATATCTACACTTATGAAACTGTTTGTGTAGCAAGACGCCCCTATGACAGACCTATCAGTGGAATAAAACGCTAAATGAATTCTTGCGACATGTGTCACTTTTCTTGCGGGTGAGCGATATGAACATAGGAAACCAGTATGTAAATAAGAAACTGTGAATAACCCACAGAATCGTCAGAGGAGCTTGTAGGTTGATTCATAGTGAAGATGCGTTATTTCATCCAATTTTTGTCGGCATTAAGCCTAAAATGACAAAATTTAGCTCCTGATAACGCAACATAAAAGAAAATAGATAATAAAAATCCAAGAGATCTAAAGAAAGATACACCTCACACAGGATATTATTAGAGCACAATACCTCAATTACATACTAGGAACCAAAACTTCAGCATGTGAGGATGCAAAACAGAGTTAGGACTATTATAACATGTGGGCCGCAGTTGAGTACCTGACTGAAATCCATAACTTTTCAGTCATCTGGTGTGAGAAAGGAAAACAATATTGGGACTAGATTATTAACAAAAATGTTTAGTGCTGTCATCTATACCACCCCCCCCCCTCCCCCGCTCCAAAAATAATGAAATTAATTGAAGAAATCAAGAAATGACTTAGATTAACATTTAGTTAAAGAAGAATAAAAAATAGCAATAAACTTAATAAGTACTCAGTAAATACAAAATAAAATAAAGAATTATATAAAAATAAATAAATAAAAGGGCATTGATTAAATTAACTAATTTAAAAACAAATATTATAAAATAAATAAAGGGTCAAGTGCGAGTATTACTCGCCAACAGAGGGTTCCGTAGAATAAATATATGAATTTGTAATTATAATATTAAAACCGTTGCTAAAAGAATATTAAGACTTTGTAAAAAACTATACAACGTAGGCTTGGGTATAACTGTATATACAAGAAAAATGTAAATGGATATACCGTGAAAGTTCAAAGAGATATGGAACCTAAATAATATCAAATATAGCTATTCTGTATAACTCATTTTTTAATATTATCCTAATCTGTTTATGATGAGCTTAATTCGGTACTGACAATAAAAGCCGTGCATATTTAAACTTCACTTGGCATTTCATAAAACTAAATTCAGCGTAGTAATAACCTTTATTTCTACAGTGCAGCTAAAACAAAACCTTTGTTCAAAGTTTTAATTTGGCATTGTGCAAAGTGCTCTTCGAAAGCAGGTCGCAAAGTTGCAACACCGCCTTGGTCCGTGGCGCGTTTTTCCAGATAGGTTTTTAATTAACTTTTAAAGTCAAGCGAGGCGTTTCGAGAGATTCGCTCAATGCAAACTAGTCGCTAATCACACAGTATTTATGTGATTCATTCTAATTAAACCTTTCGAGGGCGGTGTTCTTAAACACCTAATTTTAATTCAAAAACTGACAAACGGCACCAAGAATATTTAATTAAAATTTTCCTTTTATAATGTGCGAGAAAATAACTAAGTTTGTATTTTCTAATAAATTCGTTTATAAATTCTGGTGTCAATCCATTATTTCTTTAGTTTATAAACAGAATTACTCCGCACCGGAAAGGTTTAAGTGGTCGCAGTACCCTTAAAGCTTCAAAATTTTAGAAATTTTAAATTTTTTTTAGATGTTAAACTCCTGTTTTTTCTGAACATTTTGATATAATTGTTTCCTTGAAATTCCCATTAGAACAGAAGTGGTGGCTTTTAGAATTATACCCGCTCAATAGCTGAAGTGCCGTTTCCGAAACTTTGAAGTCATTTTTCTGCAAATGACGTGTTTGGGCATAACGCGCAAGATACCTCAAAAACTTCTCAATATTTTTTCATGAAATTTTCAAAACATATAGTTCATGTTATTCTTTATAGACTGAACCTAAAATTTCCTTTTTATTGTTCAAAAAAATACTTTTTAAGTGATTATACTGTTGAAATTTTCAAAATTTTGTATTAGCTAAATGTAACATTGCATTAAAAATATAAAAATGCTTTAAATACAAATTTATTTACATTCAGGGTAATTATTATAATCTGAAGTATAAGTAAGCACCAAAATTTTCATTCTAATTTCGACATATATTTTGTAATCCTGCGCGTAAACTGTTATGCCAATTTTCTGTTCGATAAATGTCTAACAGTTCCGAGCCCCTATAAATACTAATTCTGCATCTTGCAATTTTTTAAATGCATGAAATGAAAGAACATATTTATATCTTTCATCCCAATTAAAATTGTGTTTTAAAATGATATACATTTTAAGACATTAAATGTTGAAAATGGTCTTTTTTTCATTTTTTCCAATTTTAAGAGTCACGAGACCCCTTAAATTAGTCTGTTTTTAACAATTTGACATTTATTGCTTTTATAATGCTACTGAACATTACATTGCACATATATATCATTAAAAGTTGATAACTAGGCATAGAGTACGCCGCCCCTGTCAATATGTATGTCCAAACTGTCCGTATTTTTAAGGTTTAATATCTCGGCTAATTACGGACGATTTTTTTCAAAAATCATTATCAACAATGGTTTTATACTTCTGCTACGATAGGTACCTCCAGCGCTGCTCAACACTTTTGCTGAATGCCTTTAAATCGAAATTTATGTGTAACAGAAAAATGCGGTTTTCTCAAAAACTATATGACCTAGGGTAATCGCTATAATTTTCCTGCAAGGTTTAAATTAACGTCTACTACCTCTAACTTTTTCATAATTTTAGTTTCAGTAGATTCGGAATTAGATGGGGAGGAACATATTTTTGCGCTACATTTTCGATAATATATTTGAAAATATAATACCTAAAATTAAAAGGAATGTATTTTTGAGTTCAGCGTTACGAAAGCTTTCACACGATACCCACACGATATACAAAGAAAATAGTTTTTTTTTTTTCAAGTAGCATAAATAGCCCCTCTACATTTTTACTAAATATATTTATGAATGTTTATTAATCTGAAAACATGTGGGTCAATAGTCTTTATTACTTCCCCGAATTTGAATTTTCCATGTTTCATAGTTTGCTAGTAAAATGGCTGTGACATACAGACAGACACAGGAGTGATCTTATAATGGTTCGGTTTTTACTTTTTAAGTACGGAACCCTAAAAATGAGAATATAAATAACATTTAAAAAACAATGAGGAATATTTTGAGATAGTAAAATATAGCCTTGTATTATGAAACAATATGTGAAAATTTAAAAAACAATGAGGAATATTTTGAGATAGTAAAATATAGCTTTGTATATGTAACAATGTGAAAATTTATGCGAAATTTATGATGTTAAGTGCATTACCCCAATTTTTTTTTATTAATATATCCATACAATATATAAGCATATATACATACACATATACATGCTCACACACATATAAACATATAAGGCATCTAAAAATAAAAGCTATTTTAATAATTATTATTTTAATTATTATTATTTTAATATAAGGTATCTATTTTATTTTATGTTGCGTTATCAGGAGTTAAATTTTGTCATTTTAGGCTTAATGCCGACAAAATTGGATGAAATAACGCATCTTCACTTTGAATCAACCTGCAAGCTCCTCTGACGATTCTGTGGGTTATTCATAGTTTCTTATTCTACATACTAGTTTCCTATGTTTATATATAGTTCATCTTTAGAATTTTATCAATTTGTTAATATATTTGTGATTTCAACTTTATTATATATATGTATATATATCCAGGGGTGGGAAATTTCTGGAAAATCTTACCAGCCAAGGATTTATTTCACCAGCCAGTAAAATGCAATGCACAGTTGAAAATTTTTATGACAAAATTACGCAACTCAAAAACAGTTGGTTACTATTACTATAATGCATTTTCTTATATTTTTCTCTTATAAAATTAAGAAATATAAACAAGAGATCAAAGCTTAATATAAAATAGAACTTCGTACCATGTTTACATTGCAGTAATTAGGAAAGTTGAAAAAAATAGCTATCTTAAAAAAAAAAAAAAAAAAAAAAAGGAAGTTTTCGGTATGTTTCTATATAGTTTGCAGTTTTCAAAGACTACCTAAAACTTCACTCGCCAAGTGGCGAGTAAAATGATGCATTTTCCCACCCCTGTACATATCTGATTTTTGTCATGCGATAACTCTCGTATTTATAAACCAATTTGGATCAGATTTATTGTATGTATAGTACATACAAATGTCTCGATCGAGTTCGTTGGCCAAATTCATCCACCATCTTGTTTAAAAATGACGGCCATTTAAATATTTAAAACTAAAAAAAAAATACACAAAAAAATTAGAAATACAAATTTATTTTATGTTTATGTGTTAGGCCTTGATACAAGGATTCCGGAGTATTTTTTGTTTCGTCTCTAACTTAAAAAATGTTTGAGATATAGCAGTTTGAAATTCTACAGTGGTTGACATTTTGAAACAAGACAAACAATTAAAGAAAATCAGGTACTAATTTATGAGTGTTAGTAAACGTTAGCTTCAAACTCTCGCTAAACTTGGCGACACTTGGCGAACTATCGTCAAATTTGGCGGCCAAAACTAAGCAACCATAAATGATGCCAACTCGGTTATAGCTTACTAATTTGACGCAATTCTCATTCAAATTTAGTATTGACGAATATTCTTTTGTCGGGTTCGTCGCATTTTAGCTTCTTAAAATTTGAGTAAAATTTGCAAAATTTTAAAACCAAGAAATAAGGTATTTTTATTGAATCATCTAATCTAGTTCCACTAATTTTAGCTTCGTGTGTTTGAGTAAAATAAGCTATATTAACCCTTTGCACTTGAGGGCCCCGAAGTGGAGCCATTTAAAATTTGTCTTCAAACTCGAGGGCTCCGCTACGGAGACAATGCAAATAATTTTGTGATACCTGTCTAGAAAAGCCAAGATTACATATTGGCAATTGCTTCGAGAGGTATCACAGTTAGATGATTACAAAGTGTAATATTATTATTATTATTTTTATATATATATTATAACATTTGTATTCATAAAGAATTAAAGAAAATAATAAGATATAACTAAAATCACTTCGAGTTGCTGGTAATACGAATGAAAAAAAACTTCAAGTGCAAAGGGTAAAAAAAAAAAAAAAAAAAAAAAAAAAAAAAAAGAATTTAAAAGCTACCTTTTCCTCTCGGCACATACCGAAAGGACTTTTACAATTCCAGCGTATCGGGAAGTGGGTTGAATATCGATTTCAAAATTACATCACATCCTTACCATACAAAAACCAGGTTGAGTTAAAAAAATCAGACAAAAACAGTTTCATTAAGTACTATCAATTGCTTTTTAAAAAATGATACAGGAAATAATGACATAGTGCCAGCTATTTTAGATCAAGGAGCCATGAATAATTATATGGCGTCAGACTGTGCGAATAGCCTCTAATTAAAATAAATATAAATGTAATTTTTTTAAACATGCTTTCATTAAAATTCTCAAAAATGTTGAAAATATATATGTTTTTTTAAATGCACTAAAAAGTAGAAAAGTCTTGAAAAAATCCCTTAAATTCACGGAGTTTAAATTAAATTGAGGCGAGTTCGATTGTGATAGATTAATGGAAATTTTACGAAATTAGCTGGGTTGGCTTCATATAGGGCAACTTATTTCTGTCGCCAAATTTGGCAACATTTCACCATGTTGGCAAAAATTTGGCGCTGTTGTAGTAACCCTGTCTTTAGTATTTTTCAACAAATACTCATTGTTGAAGCTGATGCTGATTTCTCATTTCCCTGGAAATCAAACATAACCATTAAGTAAAATTGCCCCCCGTTGCTCCCCTTAGGGATCGAAGTTTAAAAAATCATTGTCCAATTCATGAGTTGCCCTCAGGAATACATGTATATTCCAAATTTTAAAGCTCTATGTCATCAGGAAGCGGGTGAAATGTAAGTCACTGCCACACACAAACATAATTGCAAGTTAAAAGAAAGCATGTAATAAAATAAAAAGTATAACTACCTCTTTTTTTCTGATAAATAATATATTAAATCTACTAACACAATTATCAAAGCTTGTTATAATTTTAAAAATTTTAAAACTAAACATCTAAAATTACATAAATATAATAGCTTGGAAGGCGGCAGCACAGCACAGACAATCACCTCATCGAGTTGGAGACTGAAATTCCAGAATTAGTTAAAACAAAACTCGATTCGCATAGTAACCCTTTGATGCGCAGAGAAATTCTGTTCACAAAAGGATGAAATAATTCACTGACAAGAGATTTTACGAACGAATTTCTTAGAAAATACAAATCTGCTTTTTCGCACTTTCATTGTAAAAGCAAAATTTTATTAAAATATTCTTGGTGCCGATTGTCAGTTTTGGAATTAAAATTAGGTAGTCACGCCGCGTGATCACTGATGCCCTTCAAAGGGTTAAAACGCAATCGTCTGCCAAGTCCTATCTTGGTGGAAAGCACATGAAAACCCGCTTTTAGCGGTTGACTCGTAGGTTTACCATTGTGTTTTCCCACACCCAAAGGTACACTGTTAAAAATCTGGGGCATTTGCATCGTCACTCCATCGCTTTCATAGGAAACTGTAACTTGACTATATTATGGGGCATTCTCATTGGTCAGAACAGAAACATTCTATAAAAGTGGTGGAGTGAGTATGCAGCAATTGCTGCATATTTTTAACAGTGTATGAAAACATGGAGGACTAGGAGTAGGAAAACAAATTGGTAAACTACAAGTCAACCGTTAAAATCGTGTTTTCAGGTGTTTTCCACCAAGATAGGACTTGGCAGACCGATTGCGGTTTAATATGCGAATCGAGTTTTAACTAATTCTGGAATTTCAGCCGTGAACTTGATGAAGTGATGCTTCTCGGTCTATAAGATATTCTGAAAATATTATTTTTTTTTTCTATTAGCAAATCGCGAAAAGTTCAAATGTTAGATTCTTTCTGCGTACCACCAAAAGTTTCTCGCGGACCGCTGTTGGTCACCGGACTACCAATTGGCGACATGTGGTCTTGTAGTATAATGTCATTTGTTGCAATATGGGCATTAACATATGCTTTAATGCAGATGAAGCCAGAAAGATGTTGGAGAAATCAGAGAATTATCCCTGCGCCCACAAAGTGAAGCTCTTTATGAAACAGATTTTGAAGTGACAATTGGCTGTAAAGGCTAATATAGGGTCCCATTTCGGCAACCTAAACAATCTCAAGCCCTTGACATATAAAAAAAAGTCCTTCCGGCCGAAATCGGGAAGACTCTCTTCCTTAATTGTTTTTAAGAATTCAACTAATGTTTTTCAAACACATGAAGCTAAAATACGTGGAATCGATTTTAGAAGATTCCCCATTTTCGTCATTACGGAAATTGAATGGGAAATTTGAAAAAAAAAGACTCGTTAGCCATCTCCTTGGCTTCGTTTATGGCGACCTATTTTATCATAAATGTCAAATATCGCCAAGCTTGGACAGAATTTGACGTTGGCAGATATGGCTATGTACAAGGCTATACCACTGGCGGCTATTTTCATATCTTATTCGCACCACTATTTAAAAAAAATCCCTGCCGGCTCGGCCTACAGGCGGAGGTAGATTTCGAAGTTAAGTACTAAATTCACCAACAAAACTTAAATCAAAATTAGAGATAAACCCAGTTCCTTCACTACGAATGAGCTTTAGGGAGCTAAACATTTTGTGAAAATTCTAAAATACACGAATACACACAGGCATGTATATGGAATAGGTTTAAAAAATAGCTAAAGCAAATTCAGAGAACCTCAAAGTATTAAAATAAGTTAATATTTCCACAGTCGGGTTTTTATCGTGTCTTAATACGTTTCTTCAAACTCACATGGCGTTACATATTTAACTGCTGAGGTCTATTATATTTCCAATAGGACGCAATATACAAATGTTTTTAATTCGTCAAACTATTTATTTTATTTTGAGTTTTCATGCGGAAATCTTGCTCTAGAAAACTTATGACGTAATATTCAATTTGTTTTCAATTCCTCAAACTGTTTATTTAATTTTTCACGTGAAAACCTTATAATAGAAAAGTAATTGTTGTGGTAAGAAATTTATTGTTTTTTTAAATTGTTGGCAACTGCTGTAATGAAAAATGTTTATTTTTTCCTGTCATTGTTGTGTAAGAGCTGGTTTTATCAGAATAATGTTAAGACAGTATTCAAAATTTTGAATCCTCCCCATTTCCACCCCCTTGGGCCGATTTCGCCCATTTTCAATCCCCGCCGAGATATTAGCCATATCAAAGTTGTTGGCGAGTTTGAAGACGATACGTGCATAATTGCGACTTTTATCGTGCGGACAAAATTTAGTACATACATACCCACACATACACACACACACACACACACACACATATATATATATATATATATATATAAACTTTTTAGGTGGGAGTGGTTTTGGATTCCTGGGGTCCTATAATGAAAAGTTATAAAAGAATTTTTCAAAAGTCGCACCATGGTAACGACTGCAATAGGTAGTATTTCTTACGAAATTTACCTAAAAAATAAATTTTCTAGCATATTTCTCTTGCAAATGTTGTCGAATTATATGTAAGAAGTTTCGTTTTTGAGAAAGTGATGGGAGATGGAATTAAAAAATAGTCCCCGATGGCAGTCCTGTATGTAGTTTTAAGCGCCTGAGTTTAGAAAAAAATGGTTACATCAATGAAATTAAATTTGCTAGAAACCACTCTTGCTAATACTCATAAACTAAACGCGATTACGAAAAAAAAAGAAAAATCCCCTGTCTTCTTTCAAAATGCCAGCCCTTCTAGAATTTTAAATTGCTATACCCCAGTCATTTTTAAAGATACAGGGGGGAAAATGCTTCTTAATTCTTATATCAAGACCTAATACTTAATCAAAATATAAATTTAGGTTTCTAATTTTTTCGTATATATTTTTTAGTTTTGAATAATTCAGTAACTGGCAATTGTAAACAAGATGGCGGATGAAACTGACCACCAAGGGCATTTTGTAATAAAAAGCCACTTTAAACTGATATGAAAAATATCACAAACACATTTAACTTTTGTTAGGTATTAATAAAGATTTCATATCGAATAACAATAATCTACTTACCATATATAAAAATGCAAATGGTAATTTCGTTTGCTGCTTATAACTTGAGTTCTGCTAAATGGATTTTGATGCGACTTGCACTCTTTGTTAGATTAATTATAGAGAAGATTTTAGTACATTATATATCGTTCTACGTAGATTAGTTATAGAAATTAGCAGGAACGTTCTACAATCAGACGAGCCCGATAATGAAAGATTTGCCAAAAGTTTAACTGGATGGATTTTGATGAGACTTGCATTGTTAGTTAGATACTTTTTGAGGATGGTTTTATTATATTGCATATCATTCTACGTTGCTTAGTTATAGAATTATGGACGGAAAATTCTATAATCAAATAGATCGGATCATGAAAGATTACTCTTTAAAAAGTTCTACTTGATGAATTTCGATAATTTGCATTATTAATTAGATGATTTTTCAGAAATGGTTCTATTATATTGCTTGTCGTTCTACTGTTCTTTATGAAATCCTACCATAAATGATCAACTAGACGAGACGTCCTTAACCCATTTATGCCTAACGTCCCATTTTTGGGACGTTTCGAATTTTAATAGTTTTTTTAATTTTTCTTCTTCTTTACAACATGACAATTGTATGAAGTAATTGTCTATAAATGTCTTTACCTATTGCTGAGAGATGACAGCATAAGATGGATATTTATTTGCTGAAATGAAGGCTTTTTTTCGGTGTTTATAGATTTTTCCTTTTTTAAGATAGCGAAATGTAAAAAATAAGTTTGTTTGTATTTTTTGTATCAAGGATCCAAATAAATAAGTCATAATTTTAGCTTGTAGACTTCTTTGAAATACATATTTTTTTGAATTGCGACATTATATGTTCAAGCTTATTTTTTATGCATGTTTGTAACGTACAAAATAGAGGGCGCAAGGCGCAAATGAGTACATCTTTCTATTGGACATTTAGGGGGCACTTATTTGTGTAAAGTCCTTTTCCAGATGATTTTGAAATAAACTGTTTTTTAGCCTCCAATACGATCATTCTTAATTTATTATTAATAATACTTGTAATGTTATTAATCTCTGTAAAGAAATAAATATATTTTTTAATCGTTCATAAAAATACTAATTATAGTATTAAACAAAAACATAATTTGAAGAACAAATTAAAAAAAACAAAATTTATTTCCTACATTGTTTAAGCCCGAGAAGGGTAAGATATTAAGTTATTTCATTCAATTAGTTCTACATTTAATGTTAAATTTTTGTAACAAATTAGTTAAGCCAATTGAAGATTAAGAAATAAAAATAAAATTCATACAATATGATACTTAAAACACCCTAAAAAATTAGATTCCGTTCAAATAAAATCGAAATAAATCTTAGACTTCTTCCATTTTTAATTGAAAATATTTGTATTGCAGATTTTGTATTATGTTTATGACAATTGAGCATAAAATGATAAGATGAATGCAAAATACAAAACTTAAAAAAAAGTCCAAGATTTATTTCGATTTCATTTGAACGGAATCTAATTTTTTAGGGTGTTTTAAGTACCATATTGTATGAATTTTATTTTTATTTCTTAATCTTCAATTGGCTTAACTAATTTGTTACAAAAATTTAACATTAAATGTAGAACTAATTGAATGAAATAACTTAATATCTGTCCCTTCTCGGGCTTAAACAATGTAGGAAATAATTTTTTTTTTTTTTTTAATTTGTTCTTCAAATTATGCTTTTGTTTAATATGTCAAGTTTTTTAATAACTACTGCACTCAGACGAGCGCATTTCAAAATTAATAGAGAGTATCATCACCAGGATTTTGCCTCTTATCTAATGATCAAATTTCTGACTTTTTATTAAACTAAATGATACCATAAAAATTTTGCGGTGTCCATAGGCTCCACCTCTGCGCCAATTTTCCAGCACTGATGTGTAATTCAAAATGTTTCACCACTGTAGTAATGCAGGTTGCGGTAGTTTGGACAAAAACTTCTAATCTGAACGTAAAAAATCTATCTAACAAAAACATAGCTGTGAAAAAAGGCAGCCTAGTTCTGTAAAGACAATGACAAGAAAAGAAGTGATATCTAAGTGGGTGCCAAGTTCAAATAAAATTCACTCAAACTTACCTACAGAAGTATTAGAGCATTTTTTAAATTGTTTAGAAATAAAAATTATTGTGTCGTTTTCACCAATGCGGAAGGACATTAAAGGTAAAGGTCCCTATTGCTTTAAAACACAAGGCCAAATTCACCGATGTATTGCGTTTGATTAACAATTTGAGGTCTAAGCCCGAGTGTCTCTCGGATTGCCGATTTCGGTAAAGCGAACTACTAACAAGGAAGGTCTCCATACGGGCATATTCAGAAAAATCTTAAAAAAATACAGAGTGTTCTTCTCATGTGGATATATATGTTCATAAAAAAATATTTGGCGGAACCTCGATAGAACGCTCGTAAAAAATAATGAAAATTTCGTTTATTTGGCGATTTATCATCGGTTGGCGATGAAATGAAATTTCGAAAATTACCTTTTTATGTCGAATACTCTTTAAGATAAAAAAGTTTCATATTGAACTTGTCTAAATAAATTTAATGTAAATAACTTTAGTTTTGTCATTTTTAGTTTGATTTAACTATAGTTTTGTATATATATATGTATATATATTTATAATGAAAGTTAAATATCAAATTTTAAGAATTTAAAAAAAATTAAAAAAAATTAAAATTGTTTCAATATCTCAAAATTAAGTCCAGTTGAGCGCTGTCAGATAATCAATTTTGTTGCTATGGAAATGACGAATTCTTTGATATCGAAATGAATAATTGCTAAATGAATCTTGCCTTTATTTTGGAATACGCTTAAATATATGAAAATATTTTTTATATATGAAACTACTTTTAAAGTAATAAAATTAAATAACAAGCAGCATAAATATGTAATACGAAAAAATGTATTTATTAAATTCTCTCATTGTTTATGTTTAAATTCATTAAATACTTTTTATACGCATTCTAAAAATCAATTAACAAACAATTTTCAGGTGCATTAAAATCTTTTGCTTTTTGGCGAGGAAAAGTACTGCTCGCCAAATCGCGTGACGCTTTCGTCTTTTCGCGCCAAATACTCGAAAGTATTTTATTTTTTTACAGACATTCTACTGCAATTCCGCCGCTAAATTTGACGGGTCCTTTATTACATACATAAATAGTTTAATTGGTATTTTTTTTTAAAAAATATTCCGTGTATGCCCAGTAAGGAGACCTTCCTTGTAAACGCAAGAATTTCTGGAGGTCAACTTTTAACTCTCTGAGAAGTAAAAGTATCTACTATATACGTTCGCAGTCAATTCAGATTTTACCCACGAATCAGAATTATCACGAATTATCAGATTTTATCTTTTCATTTCGAAAAAATATATAGGTGGCAGTACTAAACAGAAGTAAGTATATGAAAGTATCTAGAATCAGAACTTATTTCGAACTTATTGTGAACCTTGTGGTGTTGCTCTTTGCGCTTTGAAATGGACCACACAAAAGCAAATTTTACTAAATAATGTTTATATACAAATAAAAACTATTTTCAGATATTGGTACAACATTTGGGTAAGTTTTTTTTCTAAGTCTAGGTAAAATTTCATGATAAAAAATGATGTTTTCTTAAGCGGAACTGTTTTTTAAAATTTAAAACATACTTTTTTCAATAATTTTTCATGAAATATTAATTTTTAGTACATTTAAATAGTTCCTTGATTATGAATAAAAACAGTTTGAAGTTTATAATTAAAAAAAAAATATTAAAATATGTATCTAACAAGTATTTTTTTTTTCTTTTTAAGTCATGAAAAGTACCAAATACCCTCAATCCAGAGGGAGATATGCGGTTGAAATAGCTCATCAGACCTCAAAGTGTTAAAGGTTCGTTTGAAGAAACTGATCAGTGTAGCGGGCGAAGCCTTCTAGTTATGAAAATAAGTGGGCTTTGTATTCATTTAATTGACAAAACAATTTTGTGAATTTATCAATTCCTTATCATAACAATAAATGAGTTCAGAGGTGCGCCACGTAGGCGGAAAGATTCAAAATAAGTTACATATTTTAGAATTAAAAATTAATAACAAATTATGACGGGATTTTCGTTTATGAGATTGAATTTCAAAAAGGGAAGAAAAACAGCACTTACCTTGCTATATATATAATATATATGTATGTATGTATTTTAAATATTTAAGGGGTGAAAAATGTTGGTTGTTCATACGATTTCCCTCCTAAAACTGAAGCGATAACTCAAATTTCTGTTAGATAAAAAGTATTCATAATGACGAATGCTTGCCTTTTATGGGATAAGATGAGTGTAAAATGATAAAAAAGCAACTATTACTTCAGATAACACTGAAAATACGCAGCACTTCATGGTGCTGGGAGGATTTCGAAAACTCGAAACGACGATTATTAAACTGTACAGTGAAAAACCAGTTATCCAGACTAATGTATTCTCGACCTGAACGCAATCCGTATATGTAGAAATCCAGATAATGGAAGCTATCATAAAAAAAATGGACATCTATTCTCCATTTTTGACACTTTCCAACATAGTTGAAAAGTGCTTATGACTTCGGCTTGTCTGTCTGTCCTTGCTCTAACTCGCATAAATATAGTCCTAAAAAGCTATTATTAACTAGTTGGATGTGCCAATCCCAAAACTTTCTTCTATCTCGTACATCTTAATATTTCAAAAGTATCGGGTGTCCTAAAAAGGACTGACTGATTTTAAAATTCAATAACTTGCAAACGGTGACAGATATTTAAAAAATACTTGCAGGAGGATTATGCATGAGGTCAGGAGTTCTTTTACAGTGATTTTTCAATTTTAGTTCGAAATACAAACAATAGATGGCGCAGCCAGCAATATGTGCTAAATCCAGGCCTGATTTTTGGTACTTCGGGACCCACTCAATACATTTTAATCTCCTTTTTACTTTCTTCTATCTTGACAAGAAGAAAGTATTGGTTTCATGAAAATTTTCGAATTCCTGTTTTCGACGGATTTACACGTTTTATGGGTCAGAGATTCCAAAAAACATGTTTTTACAAAATGTCTGTCTGTGAGTCTGTCTGTCTGTCTGTCCGTCTGTCTGTCTGTATGTGACACAAATTTTGTGGGCGCTCTATCTCAAGAACTAATACACGGAATTTAATAAAAATTTATATTCAGGTAGTACCTGATATAGATTAGTGCTGATTAGTTTTTGGTGTAAATCGCCCTGCAGGTGGCGCTGCTATGTAGCATTTTGCAGGATTTCCGCAAAAGCTCTATCTCAAGAACTAATGCACGGATTTTTATAAAACTTCAGATTCCGTTAATCCTTGATATGAATTGGTGCTGGTAACGTTTTGGTGCAAATCGCCCATCAGATGGCGCTGCTATGCTGCATTTTGCAGCATTTACACGATTTTCGTAATAGCTCAATCTCAAGAAATAATGCACGGATTTTCATCAAACTTCAGATTCAGTTAGTGCTTGACATGAATTGACGTTTTGCCCCTTGTGGTGTAAATCACTCAACAGGTGGCGCTGCTGTGCTCCATTTTTTGAGATTTCTGCAATAGCTCTATCTCAAGAACTAATGCTTGGGATTTCAACAAACTTCAGATTCAGGTATACCTGGATATGAATTAGTGCTTTTTATGTTTTGGTGTAAATCGCTCAACAGGTGGCGCTGCTATGCAGCATTTTTCACGATTTCCACAATAGCTCAATGTCCAGAACTAATGCATGGATTTTCAGGAAACTTCAGATTCAGTTAGTCCTTGACATGAATTGATGTTTTGTACGTTTTCGTGTAAATCGCTCAACAGGTGGCGCTGCTGTGCTGCATTTTTTGTGATTTCCACAATAACTCTAGCTCCAGAACTAATGCACCTATTTTCATCAAACCTCAGATTCCGGTATACCTTAATATGAATTAGTGCTGTTTGTGTTTTGGTGCAAATCGCTCAACAGGTGGCGCTGCTATGCTGCATTTTTCAGAATTTCCCCTACAGCTCTATCTCAATAAGTAATGCACGAATTTTCATCCAACTTCAAATTCAGGTATACTTTGATACGAATTGGTTCTAAATTGATGTAATTTCTTGTACTATTTAAATGATTTAATTGACGTGATTTATATAGAAGAAAGTTTTGTGATGGCCACAACATACTAGTTTTGTCATGGGAGAAGAGAAAGGCAAAAAAAAATCCAGCTTGAATTTAGCGCCTATTGCTTGCAGCGCCATCTATTGTTTGTAGTTCGCACTAAATTCGAGAATCACGGTAAAAAAAAAAAAAAAAAAACACTTGACATCATACATAACCCTCATTCAAGAATTTTTTAAATACACTGACGGAAAAAAAATCCCAGCACCAAGAAAGACTTGTGTTAGATAAACGAAATTTGGTAGGCGTGTTTATACATCTGAAAGATGACATCGATTGAAATTTCGCGCTTCGCGCATAAGTGTGGCGCTAGTAACGCCACTCAGAACTTGCGGATCAGGTTTACTTTAAATGCGTGCTGTAATGTTCGTGGGCATTATTTAGCTTCGAAATGTGACGTATTGAGAACATCAGAAAACACAACAGATCTCCACTCAGCCCACCAATGAGCTCTGGCTTGACACGAATGGCTTCACAAACGGCAATGGCTGGGAGTCAGTAGAATGCACGCTACAGGGTGCCTCGCTTGGAGCTGTCCTTGAAGTAACCGATTTCTAACAGTTTGTTGTGTCACTGTGGTACCAACTGCAGCTCGAATTTCTGCCGCAAACGCAGTACGATGCGCCACATTCGTACGCCGAATACAGCGATCTTCTCTCTCAGGAGCGCCACGTGGCCGCCTGGAACCCGGTCTTCTTGAGGCAGTACCATCTCTTGACCACTGCTTCCAACAATCATGCACAGTGAATGCATTCCAGCCAAGTCTTTCTGCAATATCGCGGAAAGAAAATCCACCTTCTCGTAGCCCGAATATGCGACCTCGTTCCAACTCGGTGAGCTGTTGACAGTGGTTTCTTCGTCTTGTTAAAGACATTATTGGCTAACATCAACTCAATACGTCACATTTCGAAGCTAAATAACGCCCACGAACTTTACAGCACGCATTTAAATTAAACCTGATTCACAAATTCTGAGTGGCGCTACTAACTCCACACTTATCCGCGAAGCGCGAAATTTCAATCGATGTCATCTTTCAGATGTATAAACACGCCTACCAAATTTCGTTTATCTAACACAAGTCTTTCTTGGTGTTGGGAATTTTTTTTTCCGTCAGTGTATATGTCACCGTTTGCGAGTTATTGAATTTTAAAATCAGTCAGTCCTTTTTAGGGCACCCGGTAGTTACAGATGTTAATACTGCAATATTATTAGTTCGATACTATACCAACTTCATCTTAAATTTCTACTTCAGTCAATGAAGCGTAGTAAAAATGAGTTCATCTCGATATATATTAAAATCAATAGTTTTTCGTTATTCTGTTGCACATCAGCTTTTTGCGAATAGCCAGCTCAGCAGGACGCGAGTTCCCATCACTGCACGAGCCACCATTAGACAACAGAACTATGAAAAACCCGAGAAAATTATACAAAAATTGCTATCACAGCGTCCCTTTCAGGCGGAATATATCCAAATTCAAGGAGGACTTGCTGGCCATAGCCAATCGCACACACAAAAAATTTGGTTCAGAAGGTTTTAGAAGGTTCACGTTTTAAAAGGTTCTGAACACGATGTGATGGTTTTAAAAAAATGTCTGTCTATGAGTCTGTCTGTTACTGTGTGAGTCTGTCTGTATGTGATAAAAAGTTTGTGGGTGCTCTATCTCAAGAACTAATGCATGGAATTTCACAAAACTTTAGATTCAGTTGACCATGATATAAACTGGCGCTGATTAGGTTTTGGTGTATATCATCTAACAGGTGGCGCTGCTATGCCTGTATTTTACACGATTTTCGAAATAGCTCTATCTCAACAACTAATGCACGGATTTTCATAAAACTTCAGATTCCGTTAGACGTTGACATAAGTTGTTGCTGATTAGGTTTTGGGGTAAACGAGCAACAGGTGGCGCTACTATGCTGCATTTTGTAGGATTTGCGATTTTAGCGATAGTCCTATCTCGAGAACTAATGCACGGAACTTCATATTTTTAGGATCCTCATGATGGGGTGTAGATTGCCATTTAATTTTGGCACTGTTCTAGCGAATTTTGAAGTATTAACATGTATGAGATAGAAGAAAGTTTTGCAATTGGCACATACGACTAGTTGTTTATGCAAGAAGATATTTTTAAAGAACAAAATTAATTTGAAGCAATTTTAAAATGTTAATAACAATTTACAATGTTATTAACCATTTTTATTGCGTACCTTCTGCATAGGTCTCGTGCTCTGACAGAATCTTTTGGTCTCAGATTTCAACCCTTCGGGCTCGGGCGAGCTTGGCTTCCAAAAAAAGAGAGTTCGAAATCACATGTAAAAGTTATCCATCTTAATAATTTAATTATTTATATTAGTGATATTTTTCATCAAAAATTACTTCTTGCTCGCGTTAATAGACAATCTAAAAAAATAAATGAAATCTAAAAAAATATATATATATATATTAGAATTAGATATAAATGTTCCTGTAGTTCTGTAGCCCGGGTTGGATCTCCTTGGACAGCATGTGCTGAAAATGGATTTTTACTACGTTATGTGTTTTGTAAATTTCTTATTAGCCTTTGATATGCCATTTCTTTAAAGGCAACAGTGAAAGTGTCGTCACTAAAAAATAATGATACACCCAGGATTCTCGCTGTCTTTTGACCAACATTAGCGATTTGGCGAATAAGAAGTAAAAAACTAACCAAATTAAAAAAAAAATAATAATAAAAAAATAGATTCGGCGTGAAACACTGAAAAATCTGACTTTAACTCCTTATTGTATCCTGTTTTTTTTTCAGTATGTTCTGAAATAACCCAATTTTTTGTAATGGCTTATAAAATAGAAATTCGAATATCCGCTACAGAAACTATTAAAAATAAATACATTCTAAATGTCTCCTAAATGTATAAATGTTTCAGACATTCTTTTAATAGTCTAAATAAAAATTCAAAACAGCAGTCTTTGATTTACCGTTGCGAAAATATACACTAAAAATTGCTATGAGATTTCTACTCCAACCAATAGGAAAAATTGACCGGTCAGTGATTACTTTGCATATAACTAACAAATAGTATGGTAAATGTCTAATTTCAATGTCACATTCCAGCAAACCTTTTCTTTATTTGGCGATTGATGCGGATAATTTTGTTTGTGTTTTTACCGGCGCGGCGCATACATTAGTGATTAACTGACAACAGAAAAATACATATCGCATAATCCTTTCTGTGTCTTTGTCTGTTGCTAAACTGAAATGGTGTTGAGTCACTATATCTATAAATAGAGTAATGTAAACGGCACAGTGCAATTGAACATGAACAGCGACATCAATCGTTCAGTAACGCGGATAAGAATCTCGACTGTATTGGCACGCACACACAAATAGCAGAAATTGAGCACTTGCAACATAGCGAGTCTGATTGTCCATTTACTCGCCAAATGAAACATTTTGTCGCGATTTGGCGCAATGGCGAGTGGCAAACCCTGGTTACACCTAACCATAAGCCACCTGTAAAACAAAGCACGTGTATCATTGTATGACTAAATACTGATAATATACTGCAATTTTTTCAACTTCTGAACATCGCACATTTTCATTTTTTACACCGTTGCACAGTAGGACGTTTTGATGATCTAGGTGGGCAAAATTACTTGGTTGAAGTTTAATTAGTTTTTTCTGGTTTTTCAAATGTGTTACTAATAAAATACTCAAACAGGGATAAATATTTGTTTTATTTAACAACAATGTCTCAAAATAAAAATATAAGGCATTACAAATAATGCGTTAAGCATACTTATTTCACTATTAAGTAAAAAAAAAAGCAATTTAATGCACATCCGTAAGTTAACATTAATTTCTTTTTTTTTTATTTTTGTCTACTTAGAATCGCTCGAGAAAATTGTGCAGTCATCTTGAAAAATAAGTCATCTTGAAAAATAAAAAAATTTAAATAAAATCATATTTAAAAAAAAAAAAAGATTTTATGTTTTGTGTGACCCTGTAAAAAATATAAATGCTCCTCAAATTACAAGTTTTTTCAGTTGAAAAAATGCTGTCGTGTATATAAATAACCTATATAAATTTTATTCAATTTGAAATAAAATTTCTGCTTATAGGCGGTAATGTATCCGAATTTTTTATGTAGCCCTATAAAAGAAATAAACCTGCTACGCACTTTGTTTTCAATTGTATATCTCAATTGACTGTAATAGCATTATTGAAATTTAATTAAAATTTCTGCTTATAAGCAACAATCTTTCCGCAATCTTTTGTGTGACCCTGTAAAAAAATGCATAATTGATACGTTCGTCAAATTATAATATAATTGAATTGTCATCGGAAAAACGCATGTAGGCAAAGTTCAAGCTCAATCAGATAATTGAAAGTTGTTTTTTAAATTGACTTGCAAAATTTGAACTAATTTTTCGTGTGGCCCTGTAAAAAACGCGTAACTGCTACCTTCCATAAATTATAATAATATTGCATTGTCATTAAAACTACATATATAAGCAAAGTTTCAGCTCAATTGGATAATTGGAATTGGTTTAAAATTAACTTACAAGTTTTAAATTAAATTTGTGAGTAGCCCTGTAGAAACAGTATAACTTCTACGTTCTTCAAATTATAATAATATTGTAGTGTCACTTAAACTACACACGTATTCAATGTTTCAGTTCAATCGGATAATTAAAAGTGGTTTAAAACTAACTTGCAAGATTTGAATTAAATATAAATACATGCAATACAAGTTAATATAAAGCTTGTTTAACAATAAAAACTTAATGCTTAATGATTTGCAAACTTTTGCGGGAGTTTTCTTCAGTTTCCAATACTTTAGGAATGGCACTTTGATTTAAAAAATGCTTATTGCAACTGCAGACCCGAATTTAGTGGTGGATTGGTAGGTTTATCATTGTGTTTTCAGGTGTCCGAAGGTGGAACAAGCAGGACTGGTTTCAGGAAAATACAATGGGAAACCTACTAGTCAAACACTAAAATTGGGTCCTAGTTTACACCAAGACATGGCGTGGCAGTTTCATTTTAATATGCTAATCAACTTCTAACTAATATTGGAATTTCAGCCGTGAACTCGATGAAACGATGATTTGTGCAGCCGCCGCCCACATTATAAGGTTAATCAAAGGCCAGTGAGAGAGCTGGTGACGTCATGATATTAGAGCGGGAGGCGGTAGCACAGACAACCACCTCATCGAGTTCACGGCTGAAATTCCAGAATTAGTTGAAACTCGATTCCCATACTAAAACGCAATCGCTCTGTCAATTCATATCTTGGCGAAAAACACCTGAAAACCCGATTTTAGCGGTTAACGCGTAGGTTTACCATTGTGTTTTCCTGCTCCCAGTCCTCCATGCTTTTATACCGTTGGGTGCAGGAAAACACAATGGTAAACATACGAGTCAGCGTTGGGGGTTTTGAGGAATCGTGTTTTGAGGAGTTTTCCCACCAAGATATGACTTGGCAGACTGATTGCGTTTTAATATGCGAATCGAGTTTTAACTAATTCTGAAATTGCAGCCGTGAATTCGATGAGGTGATTACCTGTGCTATATGGGATCTATATGGGATAACTCGAGTAAAATACTTATACCATAGGGGAAGAGAGCGATAAAAAAGCCTAAAAAATGTGTGTGAAGTATTTAATAGTACAAGCATAAAATTAACATATTCCTCTCTTTTCTTGCAGCAAGAAATATTCACTGCTGAATCTTTTCCTGCATGGTCACATATTGGTGAACATGCATTTGCTTACCCTGGTGGCAGCTGCCTTGGAGGAGTGGAGGGCACCATACAAATCAGAAAATTTCAAAAGATGGGAGATCGTTATTATCCAACTGATGCAGGAATTTCATTCAGCCTGGAGGATTTTCATCACTTCATGTACCTCAAAGATCGAATCTCAGAGGCTTTGGCCACCAGAAAGATTTATAAAGAAAGTTTTCCATGTTACAATTTTCATGTAAGCGTTGGTTTCGAATACATAGAACTAACGCAAGAAATTAATTATTTAGTTTTTAAATTTACTAAAGAACAATGGAACAGTTTAAAAAAAGTGAGCAATCGTTTAATGTATGAAGCTCTATATTTTAAGTTCAATGATATAAAATTTAGATTAGAGAAAAATTATGAAATTGATATACAAAATACGATTTCTAGCAGGCAAGAGCTTTACAGCCATGTAAAAGAATATTTCACCAATAATTTTTTAAAAAATGTTCAAAATCGAAATAGTTGGGATATGATATCCTTTGTGTCGGTTGCTTTACAAATTGATATTGATTTTATAGAATCTATTAAAAAATATTTTAATGGCTTTATTGAAAAAGGTGCTACTAATGATTTTCAGGAATTTACTGATTTGGGTGATATTATACAAGAAGTGTGTAACGAACTGTGTAGCCCATATTGATATTTAATTTTGTTTATATGATATCAGTGTTGTTAATTGGTGAATAACTATTTGTAACATATGTACAATATCTGTGTTTTGAATTTTTACATTTTGTGATTTTAATGGGATCTAAATCATTTGATTGTTTAATGAATGTTCTGCTAAGGCGTATCTATCAGCAATATGACATTATTTTGGAATTCTATTTATTCCATTATAATCTTTGTAAATTTTCTATTTATTTATAAAGAAATTGTAATATTTATATTGATCAATAAAAAATAAAACCAAGTTTTCATGTTGATTTTTTTCCCAAACGTTCTCTAAATCCCACATATAATTTCTGTTGTCAATATCTTTTTTTCTATACTAATATGGAGCGTACAACAATGAATAGGTTATCACTGGATAGTATTTTTTGCTCACATCTGACATTGCATACTGAAGTTTCGTTATATAAGGGGCCGCTCAAATGAAAGCGGCATTGCTGTAATAACTCCGCCATTTGAAGAGAAAGATGACTACCCATGCTCCTATAGAGGGCGCAGAGTGCTGGAATGCATGCGATATCGTCAGATCCCACCAGATGCGTGTGTGATAGCGTGGGAGCACATTAAAAAGCATCGTTCGCCAGATGGATGCCTCCAAACGGTGTCAACTGGCAGTTGTGCAATTTTTAACAGCGGAAAATGTGAGTGCTTGTGAAATCTATCGTCGAATACAAAATGTGTATGGTACGGAGTGTATGTCACGCAGATCGGTATCCCGATGTTGTAGGGATTTCGTAGTGGAAAAAGCAGTACTGACAATAGGTCACGACCTGGTCAAGCGTATGTGGTCTTCTTCCACTATGAAAATCCCTACACCATCGGAATACCGATCTGCCATCTGCGTGACATACACTCCGTGCCATGCACATTTTGTATTCGACGGTAGATTTCGGAAGCATTCACATCTTCCGCTGTTAAAAATTGCACAACCGCGCTTTGACACCGTTTGGGGGCATCCATGATGCCAACGATGCTTTTTAACGTGCTCCCACGCTATCACACACGCATCTGGCAGCATTTGACGATATCGCATGCATTCTCAGCACTCTGCGCCCTCTATAGGAACATACACAGCCATCTTTCTCTTCAAATGGCGGAGTTATTACAGAAATGTCACTTTTATTTGGGCGTCCCATATATTTATACATATTTTTGATATCAACATCACCTTCTCTCTGCACATGCAAAACGCACAGCAATGAATAAGGCGTTATACGAAGGGTTTTTGAACAGACTTTTGACACAATACACTCATATTTCGTTAAAAAAAAAAACTGTTTGATTTTAAAGAATTGTAGTTAATTATGAATTAATGAAAAATGTATCAGAAAAGAAACTCAAAAACCAGCCTCACGTTGTCTACCGGTCATATATATTGTTTCTGTTATTAACATTCATTTTTCTCAACAAAAGTAAAACTTATAACGATGAATGAAGCATCATTGGATAAGAGTTTTTGCCCACACCTGACACTGTATACTGAATTTTCGTTGTGGGTCATTCCATGTCACGTGTGGGACAGCTTTTCTACATATTCCTGCTGTTTTTTAACAGTGCTATTATATCCTTAAATTAAAACAACCATGCTAATATGAAAATCTAACGCTTTTTGTTATTTTTAATGTACAGTTTACGTTTTAACAACTTATAAGTCAATAGATACAGGTATTTACGCAAGCGTCGCACACAGGACATTTTGTCCGTTTTTCAGGGAATGGTCCTGAAACGGCAAGATTACCAAGGTCTGATTAGGATTTAAAATGTGGAGACTTTTAAACCTATTCAAGGGCCATTCCATATCACGTGTGAAGCAGCTTTTCTACACGTTACTGCTATTTTAACAACGTTATTATATCCTCAAATTAAAACAACCAAGCCAATATGAAAATCTAGGGATTTTTGTTATTTTTAATGCGTAGTTTATGTTTTAACAACTTATAAGTCAATAGATACAGGTATTTGTGTAAGCGTCGCGTGCAAGATATTTTGTCCGTTTCTCAAGGAATAATGGCCATGTGCTTTTAGGTTAAGTATCATCATACATATTATTTCTGATGTCAACATTCCCTTTGTTTAGGTACAGACAAAACGCACAATGCCGAAAGATTTTTAAACAGGCTTTTGTCATAGTACACTGTTAAAAATATCGTGAAAAGTTACCTCTGTTTTTAAAGGGTCTCTATTTTCTGGCCAATGAGAGCGCTACATAAACACCTATGAAGCGCTCTCATTGGTCAGAAAATAGATAGCCTTGAAAAACAGAGGTAATTTTTCACGATATTTCTAACAGTGTACATTCCAATTTCATTGAAACAAATTGTTTGATTAAAAAATACAGTAAACTCCCGATTATCTGCTGGCGGATCATCCACGGTCACTCTCTTTCGTTCATCTGACGAAACCCTATTCGTCTCACTCCTCTGTCTGTCCCTGTCCGTCCGTCTGTCGCGGAACCCTTTCTCAGAAACTATATAGGTTGAAGACTTGAAATTTTCCATACTTATAGCTGAACACTTGCGATCACACGACAAATCATAAAAATTTCAAAAAGTCTTATATTTAAACCTCTGGCCTCTAAATTGTGCATTTTAAGCAGTTTTTCTAACTCAGCCCCTAATTAAGTTGGAGACATGAAATTTTTAATACTTATAGCAAAATACTTGCGATAACACGAAAAATCATAAAATTTCCCCAAAGTCATATTATTTACCCTTCCAGGTTTAACTTGCGTATTTTAAGCAAATTTTTAACCCCCCCCCCTTTTCACCCGGGGGGGGGGCATTTTTCTAACTTTTGCCGACACCCCTATGACCACTCTTTCATATTATGCATCATAGCCTTATTTATCCTAGTTCAACTTTTTACCGCCAGGGCGCATCTACCTATCTAGGGTGCTATGGTCCCGATCCCCTAGACTAATATATCTACGGATAGGTTGTAAAACGGAGTTTCGTTCGGATAGAGGTTTATTTAAAATAAAGTGCGAAATGTGGAACTAACAGATTTTGCAAAAGTATAAAAGTGTTTTGAAAGGAATATTAAACGAAACCCTCTGTGAGATTTGTGATCACACTTACCCACTTTTGGACGATATATTACGGAAGCACGCATGTTGACAGAAAATACAAGACAGAATCGACAAGTGATTCCTGACAGCCCCCATTTAGGACATAAACACTGTTTTGGAGTGAGCGTTTGGCAACCTACGTTAGTAAAATGCTGGTAAGAAGATTTTACCAAATATGGAAAATACTTTGGTAGAGTCTGCAGAGGAAGAAGAGGTTTCTGCTTATAGATCGGAAGACGGCTGCGCAGACTGTCACCTCATCGAGTTGGAGGCTGAAATTACAGGATTATACTGAACTCGGTTAGCATATTAAAGTGCAACGGATCTGCCAAGTCATATCTTGGTGGAAAGTACCGGCAGACAAGATTTTAGACACGATGGTTGATCGGTAGGTTTATCATGTATTTTTCTACACACAAAGGTATGAAAATATGGAGGATTGAATGCCAGAAACACAATGGTAAACCTAACAGTCAACCACTAAAATCGGGTCTGAGGGTGGTTTCCCCAAAGATATGAGTGGCAGACCAGTTGTATTTTAATATTCGAATCGAGTTTTAACTAATGTTGGAATTTAAGCCGAAAACTCGATGAGGTGATGGTTTGTGCAGCCGCATCCCGGTTTATTATTATATGGCGAATTTAGCTCAATCTGTAACTGGAGCAGGTAATGTCGATGAAAATAACATCATTGAATGGTTTGATCGTGACGCCAATGATCGTAGTTTTGAACGTTTTATGTATGAACAAATAGTAGGTGGAGAATTAACCCTTAAATGCGCGATTTTTTATTTTGTTTCGAAAAAATTATATATGATACTCTGAAAGGTCTATAACACAGGAACAATAAGGGAAAAAAGTCAGAGATACGTTTTTCACAAAATACGTCAATCTTTTCTTCTGTTGCACATCTGCAATACAAGTAAAAACTACAGTCGTGTGGCTGTTTTACGTTAAAATAATGCAAATTAGTAAATACTTTAATAAGTATGTCTCCAAATACCTTATTTTATATAATTATTTATTTTATAAAACTTAACCTTTAACCCTTTCATTCCCATAATATAATACGCTCTAGATATTACGTAGTTGAAAGAATCTGACTTTACACCAGAAAATTTCAACGATTAATTTCGCTTTATTTAAATACGGAATGTCTGTTTTTTTAAGTAAAGCAAATAGTATTGCTATTTTAATTTTTTGGTGTGAATTAGGTATATGCGAATAAAAAAAATCTATTAAATTCAAAACAGTGTTGTTTGCATATAAGCAAAGCTGCGTACTAAAAGGTTAAGTATGCTTTTGGAGGAGGGGAGTGAGAGAAAGAAAGGGAAAAGACGCAGAAGCAAGTGAGCCACGCGGCAGTTGTAGCACACATTGACGGGCTCGTTCAATGCTGGAGCAACAAGAGGATGCATTACTTTGTGACAAAATGGTGTTAAAAAATCTGCAATGACAAATAAAAAAAAGATGTTTTTTGATAATAATAATAAAAAAACAGACGACTTGTTTTTTGGGTGAAAAGGTAAATCAACAAACTTGTGAGTAAAGAAAATTTTTTAAAGTCACAATTGTATCTGTAGGGCCCTAGTGTAAATAAAAATTGTTCAAAAGCATTTTCACGTCCGTTTATTTAAGTTCCTTTTCCGGCCATTCTGCGGATTATCCGCTGAATTCGCTTATCTGCGGTTGTCGCGCCACCCTATTCTGCGGATAATCCGCAATTTACCGTATCAGTTAATTTTAAATTAGTGAAAATCGTATCAGAAAATAAACTCAAACATTTCAGTACGAAAGTTTCACACGGGTCTACTAATAGATACTAAGTTTCACTCGTTTGACTCATCTATAGTGAGGGGTTGCTATTTTTATTTATTTATTCATTTAGACAATGTCAAAAGTTTTTGACTAAGTTAATAAAAATATAGGTCGTCGTTATAAGTTTGCCATCAGTCACATTTTTTTAATCGGAATTTTTATTTATTTATTTATTTTAATTGTGCATGGAAAACCTGCCTATTTTATTTACGCGCCACACTCTAAAATACGTCTTTAAAATAAAAATTAAAAATATTTATTAGTCTGAGGAAATCTGCTGTCGAGACAATTTTTTTAGGGTTCCGTACTTAAAAAATAAAAACAGAAGCATTATAAAGATCACTCGTGTGTCTGGCTGTCCTTCTGTCATAGCCGTTTTTCTCGAAAACTATTAACGCGCAAAGTTTGAGCTTCTCAGAGTTATAAAGGCTATTGACCCGCATATTTATAGATTATTAGCCATTAGCAAATACATTTAAAAAAATTTAGGGGAGTTAATTAAGTTGAAAAAAAAATGTGTATAGTGTGAGATATCAATCGAAAGAGCTCAAAAATATATTTGTTTTATTTATAAGTCTTATATTTTCAGAGATATCATCCAAAATGTACTACAAACAGTGGCTTAGCTACGTATTTTGGCGCCCGGGGCAGAAAGGAATTTTGAGCCCTTCCCATAATAAAAAAATTACCACATTATTTTTCCTCAAGATTAGAAAAAATTATTTTTGCCTTATACCGGGAGGAAAAGGCAGATTCACTCTTCCTCGTTTTTAAGGATTCAGCTAATTTCACTCAAACACACGAAACTAAAATACGTGGAACCCGATTATTGAAGATTTCTAGTTTTCATCAGTACATAATTTGAAGAGGAATTTCAAAAACTTAACGGAACGTTACGGGACTGTCGTTTTAAGCGTATGGGGGTAGAGCAACATTGAAAATAAATAAATAATAATAAAAAAAAAACTCTTATTGGCTAAAGATCGTAAAATACGCCCGATTATGGGAGAAAAAAAATCTCCTGTTTCAAAACGCAGAATTTCAAATTGCTATACTCATCCATTTTTTAAGATAGAGGGGAAACCAAAAAATGCTCTTGAATCCTTTTATGAAGACCTAACGATTATGCAAGAAATAAATTTGCATTTATAATTTTTTGTATATTTTTCTTAGTTTGAAATCTTTAAGGGGCCGCCATTTTTAAACAGCATGGCGGATCAAGATGTCCAACGAATTTGGTTGAGATCTTAATAAACCCTTAACATCACATCCAAATCGGTTTATAAATGCGAGCGCACTCGCCTGACAATGATCAGGTATCTATAGAGAGATATATGTACTATATATATATATGTATAGATGAAAGGGATAAGAATTAAAATCCTTACGTTCTTTTTGCTGACTTTAAATCTTATATTCTAAAATCGATTTTACCCCTTGTAACTTTGTTTCCCAGCGTAACATTTACTACGTTCACTATTAAAATCAGACAGTTACTTAAGATAGAAAATGCTGACGTTTGGACAATTCTCCTTCTTTTGTGGTTAAAGCCTTGTACTTCACAGTAGAGATCTGCACGGACCGGCCCGAAGCCCGAGCCCGGCCCTGCCCGCGGGCCGGGCTCGGGCATATTTCCATTCACGGCACTCGGGCCGGGCCAGGCCTAGTCACTACTCTTAACGGGCCGGGCCGGGATCGGGCCTTACTTTTTACCTGAAGGTTCGGGCCGGGCGGGGCCGAACTTATTTTTTCTGTGCAGAGCCGGGACTGGTTTCATTCCTAGTCTTCACGGCCCGAACTTTCAGTCCTAGTTTTGACCCAGCCCGTATGAAAATCATTGTCTCGGGTTGGCCTGGTCCGTTCAAAGATCAGTAAAATTAGGCTTGGCCCAAAATTTTTTTCAAAAAATGCGTACATTTTTAAATCGCTATTACTCTACAATTAAACATTATAATTCATTCTTTTTAAAGAATGGATTTCTACGCCTCTTAAAATATAATTAAATCAAAATATAGTAAAACGTTTGAAAAAGAACCTGCTTATGACGGAATCTTATTTTAAACTGAAAAACGTGTTGATCCATTCAAAATTAATATACTAATACGTAAGAAAAGAACATACAGGGTGATTCATAAATATCGAAACAATAGGCTATCTTCTTAAATATTGCCCCGAGGCACATATTTCCAATTGAAAAGTTTCACAAAAAATGGTTCAAAATTTGATGAGATAAGTTTCAACTCCATGGTGGTCTATATGAGAAAATACAAAAATTAAATTTTTATACGGGCCCCGTAGAGTAAAATTCCCAATTAGGAAATTTTTCCTTATCTATTCCTGAATTAAACACAAAAAAATTCATCTCGATATCTTTAAAATTCGCAGAGATATCAAAATCTAAAATTCATGACTTTCACCATTTATCCATGTCTCTGAGCGACGAGTTTT
The DNA here is from genome assembly GCA_963932465.1 of Maratus speciosus. Classification (NCBI taxonomy): domain Eukaryota; kingdom Metazoa; phylum Arthropoda; class Arachnida; order Araneae; family Salticidae; genus Maratus; species Maratus speciosus. Next base: position 628,994,856 of record OZ010788.1, on the reverse strand, counting down.
TGACTCATTTTGAATGCAGGATAGGGATCATCCACAAATTGTACATTATTAAAAGTCGATATAAGATATCCTCTCCTTTGGACATAAACTAAGCAGCGTATAGATTTTACGTTAAACTTGTTTTCAAAGAATGCTGGTGGTCTACACTAGAGGTCTGCACCTGTCGAAATATCTAGGTCTGGTCCCGAACCGACCCATAGGAAAAAAAGCTTGGCCCTGCCTGGAAAAAAGTTCAAATCGTAGGCTGGCCCGACCTGACTGAATTTCTACATAGTTTTTTACATCAATATGGTTAAAAGTTGTTTTGTATGGAGGAGTTCTAACCAAAAATACTTATTATATCTTTTCTTTTTTCATGTTTATAATTATTATTTTTTAAGAAGTGCCAAAACCTGTGATTATTTGTTTTATTAATGAATCTCTATTTATATGTAAATGATTCACTTCTCCTTTAATAACGTTAATCCATATTCCGTGTGTTAGAGACAATGAAAAATTTTATAAAGTAAAATCTTTTAAGCTGGAATCACATAGGAAAGAACAAAAAGCGTTATAGACAAGTTCCCTTCTTAGGAGTTGTAAATGTAGTCTATTTTTTCTCAGGTATTATTACATTAATTTTCCATGGATCAACAGATATTTCCGTTTAAGAAAGGATTCCGTCATAGGCAGATTTTTTTTCACTAGTTTTACTGTATTTTAATTTTTTTGCCTTAAAATCTACTATCTTTTAAAAATATGGATTTTAAAATTTTATTGTAAAATAATGGCCATTTAAAAATATATGCATTTGTTGTAAAGGTTTTTGAGCTGATCCCAATTTTAGTTATCTTTGCACGGGTTAGGTCAGTCAGAGATAATGATTTTAATATGGGTTTTCTTGAGACCGGGACTGAAAATTTCGCCAGGGGAGACCTGGGAATAAGGAAGCCAATCCTGGTTCGGTATAATCAGTGGCCGAGAGGTTCTGCTCTGATGCTGGGTTCGAACCCAATCGTGTCCTTCGGCCCAATCGTTCGGAGTTTTCAGTGGTTTTCTTCGAACCTTGGATATCCTTGCGTAAATACTGGTTAGGTTCCCTTAGAAAGACCTCCACGCAAGGCACCCCCGTTTCGGGCCCACATCCCTCGTATAGATAATTGGCCGTCATAAATCACACCAACACCCGCTTCGGTATGAAAAAATACGATCGGCCCGTCCTGGCCGAGTCTTCAGAAAAAAGTCCCCAATCCCGGGTCTGGCCCGGCCCCTGTATACAGACTTTATTATCGGCCTCACCGGGGCTATAAAAAGCCTGAATTTGTAAGGGCTAAAATTATGAAAAACTCTTAATCGGCATGTTTGAAAAAGCATTGTTTCAAATTCTACATTAAACATTTATTTATGGACATTTAAGTAGTACAAAAAGGTGGTGGAAGCGTCAAAAGTTAAACTGAATCGGAAGTTTAAGCTACCGAAAGAAGTGACTTTTTCACGTGCGATTTTTTAAAATGCATTTAAATATTTTATTAGGAGCCAATCAATGTTTAAAACTTTAAATGCGTTTTTCTGCATGATGCTTTTTTAATCGTAAATTAAAAAGGTGCAAACTTGGACCGTGTCTTTTTTGATTATTTTACATTAATTTTGTTTCGGCAAATTGAAAAAAAAAATTACTTTTGAAAATATGATTTTTTAAAAAATAAGTTACATATTTTTTAAGCAAATATTTTTAATATTTTGAAAATTAAAATAAAAAAAATTCCTGAAACAAAACTAAAATTATACTTTCCTCTTTAATTAAATGAAAAATAAATTGAAATCCGATGAATAATGTTTCGAGTTATAAAGATTTAAAATTAAATCCGCTTAAAAAATACTAAACATTTAAATTTTTAAAAAACTTTATGCGAAATATTAGGATGTGATTTTGTTTGAAAATTATATGGTTAACCATCACAAAAAAAGAAAAAAAAATCAAAATTCTACCTCAACAAATATATTTTTTACATGTTTCCCAGAACTCTTAAACTAACATTGTTTCTTCGTTTGCACACATTTCAATTTGTGTCTAATCCCTTAAAACCTGATGAATTATTTTAACGGCCATAACTCTGCGAGTTTTTCAGATACGAAGATGCAATTTTTTGTGCTTAATTCAGGAATGGATAAGGAATTTTTTCTTAATTGGAATTTTTTCGCCACGGGGGCCGTATAAAAATTTAATTTTCGTATTTCTTCAAATAGACCCCCTATGGAGATGCAACTTATGTCATTAAATTTTCCACCTTTTTTTATGAAACTTTGCAATTGGAAGTATGGGTCTAGGGGCAATATTTAAGGAAATAGCCTATTGTTTCGATATTTATGAATCACCCTGTATAATACATTTACACTTGCTAAAATGGGAACTTGTCTAAAGCGCATTTTTTTCTTTTCTATACAATTCCGTCTTAGATTTTACTGTATAGCATTTTTCACATTTTTAACACTTCAATGCATGTAGAATATGGATTAACAATGGATGGATGGACAATATTAATGGATAATAATTAATGGACGATATGGATTAACAATATTAATGATAACTGAAACATTTACATACAAGAAATAGAGATTCATTAAATAAATAAATATCGCAGCACCCTGCGGCACTTCTATAAAAATGAAGATTATAAACAGGAAAAAAAAAGTTAAGATAAATATTTTTGGCCTGAACTTCTGGTAGGAGAGAAATTTTTAATCAAATCGACGTAAAAATCAATGTTTTGTAGAAATTCACTCGGCCCGTGCTCGGGCCGAACTTTTAACTTTTTGACCGGGCCGGGCCGAATTTTTTTCTATGAGTCGGGCCGGGCCCGGGCCTGGAAATGTCGGCCCGTGCAGTCCTCTACTTCACAGAACTCGAGAATTACGCGGGTCTTGACTACATGTCAATCAAGAGCAGCCTCAACATATTAGCAAGAAAGCGCACGAAAAAGATTAGATTTTGCCCATTTGAGATGCCTGCACAATCTACGAGCTCGTAGGTCCCGACATTAACGCAAATGGCTCGTGGGACATCCGATAGAGCTCACGGAGATGATTGTAAGAGGCACTGAAGAAATAAACGAGTTCGGCCCAGAAAGCGATTCCCGAGTCAAATTCTTTTCTCCCATTAATCTCCCAGTTATTCCTTACATACATATATATAGTTTTCTCTAATGCATATGCGTTGAATTTAAATATATATCAAATAAACTTCTAAAACGATGAAAACAGCAATTTGTACTGGTCGTACTAGGAAGATTGAAAAGTCCTACTTTGTTTTTTAGAAAGGGAAAATTTGGGGGTAGGTCGCTCACATTTTATTATTTGGCTTTTCTCAATGTCAATTCAACGGAAGACTGGAATTTCCAGTAAAGAAGAAATACACTGCTCAAAACAATTAGGGGAGCATATGGTTTTAACAAAATTACGCAAATATTTACACCGATAAGTAACGTAAAATAAAACACCTATAATTTAGAACGTAGTACAAAACAGATTAAAAAAAATTCACATGAAAATTAAATAGATAAAGTTAAAAAATGCTGTAAAAAGTGATAGAAAATCTTTATTAAGATTGACGATCGTTTCGTTGCACAAACGGCAACATTTTCAAAATCAAATCATCAAATGATTTTGAAAATGTTGCCGTTTGTGCAACGAAACGATCGTCAATCTTAATAAAGATTTTCTATCACTTTTTATATCATTTTTTAACTTTATCTGTTTATAAGTGATTATTATACATGTGTTTATGAAAATTAAAGTTTATGACGTCAAAAAGTAGTAAAAGGAGATAAGTGTAGAAATCGGGATTTTGCAGAAACGTCTGTTTCACCGTCTCAGTTGTAAAATTCAATTGCTCAGCTTGTGTTTGGAGAAAAGGTGACTTGAAAATGTCACAACAATGTGATTTAACGAAATCCGTGGCTTGGCGTGTTATCGGGACCAGTTTAATCTGGGGAAACACAACGCAGTTTAGTGGACGCTATTGGGGTCGCAAGAAATGTCAATGCAAGGCTGTGGAATAGGTTCCAAGACACTTGGAATGCTAGACATTGACAAGGGCAAGGTCTGCCATGTGCTACCAACTGATGACCAATATCGTTATAACGCGTCCTGTGTATTGTTTTATTTTATGGTGTTTTTATACAAAGTTTTATTATTTTAATTACCAATATTTCCTGTTAACAGCTCGTCGAGACGGAACGGGCAATGCTCTTCTGCTGCAAACACAGTTGTACTTGGTCCACAGGACGAAGGTGTCCAGCTAAACAGTGCGAAATAGGCTTCATCAGGGTGGTCTCTATGCACGTAAGTTAATAGTCTGTATTCCATTGATCCCAAGCAACTGTGCGGCCCAAAGAAGGTGGGCAACTGTACATCCAGTTTGGAGGTAACGTTGTTGGAGTCAAATTCTTTTACAGACGAGTCCCGATTCAGTCTGGATGTGACATCTGATGTGTTTTGTCATGGAGAGAAAGAGGCACTCAAAATAATCCCACATTCGTTCGTGAAAGATCACATTACAGACGAGGTGGGTTGATGCTATGGGCTGGAATCAGTATATGTGGACGTACGGGCCTGCATATCATTCAGAATGGCACTCTGACGGTCAGAAGTTATACAGACGAGATACTGAGACCTCATATCGTATTTTATGTTGCAGCAATTAGTGATTTCTTTTTTCCCATGCATGATAATGCCAGACCTCGTACAGTTCGTCTTGTGGAAAACATACTTGAAGCTAAAACAATATAGCGTATGGAATGACCAGCATGCTCTCCTGACCTAAATCCGATCGAGCATGTTTGGGACATACTCAGACGATGCATTGCTGCGAGGCCTCCTTTTACTGTCCGGAACTTGGAGATTGCAATTCTTGAGCAGTGGAACCGTATTCCACAAAGCCTTATCAATAACATCATCATATCCCTGGAAAACAGGTGTACAGCAGTCTTAGCTGTTCGAGGAGACGACACGTTATAATAAAAATCTTGCACCATTTCTAAACAATACTTTTTTTTATCATTTACATTAGGGGTGCACAACCTTTTTCAGAGAAGGTCCACTTACAAAAATGCCAGGGCTGCCGAGAGCCACATCAGTAAAACAGAGATAATTCTATTTCGGGGAGGTGGGGGAGATCTGTGGCCTATAAAAAATATGATTTCAGAGGAGTGGCAGTTTTTCCCCTTTAGGCCCCCCCTAGCCAATCAACGTACCATACCCAATTCAGTTGACAAAGATACATCAACAGTTTATGTTTGTATATATAACAGAGATATGGCAGAGATTATTTTCAAGGAGTGAAAATATCCCTTGAAATTTCAGATTTTCCCGCGCCTGATCGACAAAATTCGTGATTTTTTCACACCTTATCAACGGAATTGGATTTTTCCGCGGTCAGTCAACATAATTCGCGAATGTTAATTGACTGATGAAATTTTCAATTTTTTCCCGTGGTGAATTGTCGAAATTCACAACTTTTTCTCGCAATTTTACCGTAGTCGATCGACGAAATTTGCAATTTTTTCGCACTTAATCGACAATATTCACGATTTTTCCCCTGCCCAATCAACGAAATTTGCCCTTTTTTCGTGCCAGATCGACAAATTTTGCAAATTTTCAGCGCCCGATCGACAAAATTCGCGATTTTTCTGCGCCCGATCGACAAAATTCGTGATTTTTCCGCGCTCGATCGACAGAACTCGCGATTTTTCCGCGCCCAGTCAACGAAATTCGCGATTCTTAATTGACTGAAACCCTTGGCAAAATTCGCGACTTTTTCTCGCGCTAAACTGACGAAACTCGCGATTTTTCCGCAGCCGATCAACAAAATTCGCAATTTTTCCGCGCCCGATCGGCAGAACTCACGATTTTTTCGTATTCGATTGACGAAATTTGCGATTCTTAACTGACGGACGAAAATTTAAATTTTTTCCCTCTGCAAATTGCCAAAATTCACGCCTTTTTCTCGCTATAAACTGACGAAACGCGCAAATTTTTCCGCAGCCGATCAACGAAACTTGCGATTTTCCGCCCCCAATGGGTAAAATTCGCATATCTTAAATGACTGACGAAATGTGCAATTTTCCCGCGGCAAATTGGCAAAATTCGCGGCTTTTTCTCGCGATAAACGGACGAAACTCGCGACATTTCCGCGCGCGGTCGACAAAACACTCGACTTTTCCGCGCCCAATCGATGAAATTCGAGGTATTTTTCGACTAGCGACTGATGAAATTAGTAACTCGCGAATTTCCTATATTAATACAAATGACATCGGTCGGGCGATTAATGAAATTCGATTTTTAACTAAATGACGAAATTTACAATTGTTTTCCGCGGCAAACTGACAAAATTCACGATTTTTTCCTGCAACCTATGGTCAAAAATTGCAATTTTTGCCAATTATAAATTGATGAAATTCGCGGGCCACTTGTTAACCCATCACGGGGCACAGGTTGTGCATCCCTAATTTACATGAAACCAAATTTTTGCCATAAACCATCTTTTCATGTTCTTTCCGTCTTTTCAAAGAATAAAAGCTCCCTTACAAATTTTTTTGCGTCTTTTTTTCCGTATTGCGTATTGATACACGTGTACTATCCATTTTATGCCCATACATGGCTGTCTTGCACTGTTCTCTTCACTATTTTGCTTGCTCCCCTAATTTTTTTGAGCAGTGTAATAAATTTACTTGTTGTACTTCCATCTAAATTCATTTTGCATTAGTTCACAGAAACCCCCCATTACACGAAAATATTCATATGGAATTCTAAAAACACAAAACTCAGCGTAAAAAACATTCTATGTGTGTGTATGTGTGACAGAGATGGCTAGAAATATCTACCGCAAGTGCAAGTCTGGAAATTTGGGTGTGGGCAGTCCAAGGCAGGTCCTGATGCACATGAGGCTCAGATTTCTAATTTTTTGATAATTAACTTAGAATATTATTTAAAAACTCATCAAAAACGCGATTTTTTTTCCCACAATGGCAAAATCGTGCGCGCATCTGAACCTGATACCACAGCCGAAATGAAAAAAAAAAATCCCTGCCGGCCCGGCCTACAGGCAGAGGTAGATTTCGAAGTCAAATATACTAATTTCACAAACAAAAACTAAATCATGACTAGAGATAAATCCACTTTAACAATTTTATCTGTCTCTTTTGACGAGTTTTTATTTCATTTTTATATAATAGCTGGTTTTATAAGAATCATGTTAGGGCGGTATTCAAAAAAATACTTTTCCATGCTCAACAACTCGACATTTTCTGGCATAATTCCAGATTCATTTTTAATATAAAAAAAATATGAAACTTGCTGACGTGATTTTTGAAGAGATTTATAAGCGACCTGTGTTTTTATTTTTTGTTCAATTAATTAAAACTTGATATATAAACAATTATTTTCTCAGAAGAACAATATTTTTCGTTTCTAACACAATCGCTTCGGGAAATTCCGTTCAAAATGCCCACTTTGACATCATTTTTTGAAATATATTCTGCCTCTATCCGAAAATCGATCATTACAGTACATTATATAGTTTCTGAATAAGCGAATCTACCAATTAAATGCGTTTGAAAGCAAAAATGAATTTAAAAATGAGTCAGAAAATAAGCAGTTTGGATTTGAGTGACAATGATTTTTCCAACACAATCCACTTCGGTAGATTCGATTCAAAGTGCCCTTTTTGACAGCATTTAAAAAAAATATATTCTGCCTCTATCAAGCAATCGACCATTACGGTAGTTTATATAGTTTCTGAGTAAGAAAACTTACCAATTGGAAGCCTTTGAGAGCAAAAATGAATTGTAAAATGAGTCAGAAAATAAGCAGTTTGGATTTGAATACACCCTTACTAAGATCACTTTTTTTCGTCAACCGCTATGTATTTTTAATTTATTTTGCTGTAAGAATTGGTTCTATCCAAAACTTGTCTGTATAGATGTTGTAGACAAAATTAAGAAGATATATGATAAATTCATGGGAATTTTATATCTTTTGAATTGACGGAGTTAGGGATTTTTTTCTTCTTCAAACCCCCTTTTTGTTTTCGTTTTTAATTTTTTTTGCGGTACGAATTGGTGTTATCAAAAACTTGTGAATATAAAAGTTGTAGATAATGTTAAGGAGATTTATAATAAAATTAATTGGATTTGATATCTTGAGAATTGACGAAGTTATGATTTTTTTTCTCCCAAAAACCCTATTTTTTGCGCCCCTTGAGCCCATTTTTAACTTTATCAAAAATCTGTGATACATAAATTTTTGACCCTATTTTTAGAAGTAATAAAAACTTTAAACTGATTTGATATGTACAAAAATTAAGAAGTTATGGGGGATTTTCTGTTTTCACAAAACCCCTCCCTATTTCCATCCCCTTGGTCCGATTTTGCCCATTAACGAACTTGACCGAGATTTTATGGCCCTTGATTTTATGTATCAGTTTGGAAGAGATTGGTGCAGAATTACGAAAGTTATCATGTCCAGAAGAAAGTGATATATATAGATAGATAGATACATAGATAGATAGATAGATAGATAGATAGATAGATATAAAGTTTTTTACTGAGGGTGGTTTTGGGTTCTAGGGGTCATGATCGGTGTAGATCTGCAAAAGTTTTTCAGAAATTCCAACATAGGAACGATCCCCATAGGTAGTATTTCATACGAAATCTACCTAATAAGGAATTTTCACTAATCAGCGAAAATTACGAAAACTAATTAATATATCGATTTGAAAATTTCAGAGCATATATAGAAAAATATTTTACACCTGTGTTTAAAATTTTTGAAAATGGGTCGGTAATTTTTCTTATTTTTTTCAAAAACTGATGGCGACAGTACAAAAGTTTGGAGAAAGAATATTCATTAATTAAACAGGGACGAACATTCATTAAATACCGATCTAACAGGAGATTTTTTTTCCGGTCCACATCTCCATTTAATTTACGAAAATCGATGGATCAGAGATTATGTGACATGTATACAATCAACTTAATTATTAAACGCTGCCAAATGCTAAAAGCATAATTTAAAAACATTTTATCAATTTAATCGAAGATTATTAGTGTGTTTTGTGGCAAGAGTCCCGTGATATGAGTTAAGAGTTCATCCACAAGGATTTCCCCCTTTATATACATTTAAAAGTATGTTTTCCAAAATATAGACTTCTTTTACCACCATTATCAAACATTAACCGCGCATTCTTTTTTCGTATTCCATGGGCCAGATTTCAACGGGAGTAATTCAAATCGATTCATTCAACTTAGCTTACGATTTTCTTGTAGTTTTTAGCTTCACATTCCAGTGCAGGAGGCACATTCTTATCTCGCGTTCTATGAAGCCCATTTTAACTGGGTTTTGCTCATTTAACTTGGTTTTCGATTATCTTCCAGTTTTTAGTTCTACTTTCCCCCGCCAGGGGGCATTTTTATCACATGTTTCATAAGCCCGATTTCTGCGGAATTTTTTTCTTTCAACTCATCTTACGATTCTCTTTAAATTTTTCGACAGGTGCGTAGCACGCCTGCTGTATAAAGGCGTAGGCAGCGGGGATCCACGTCAGAGATTCATTTTGACAGAGATAAATTTGAATGGAGGCTTTTAGTGGTTAGAGATACGCGCGTAGCACGCCCGATCTAAGCTGCCGAAGACAGTGGAGTTCAATTTGACCAGAGGTTCAATTTGAGATATTCTTTCTTTTATTTTTAATATGAATAGAGGTTTTAATCATTTGCGGTTCTTTCGGCAAAATCCACGAGCGGGTCAGCTAGTATACAAATGAAAAATGTCCTTTTGGTACCAGAAATGTGACTCCAAGTTTTTAACAGGTCTTTTGATTTATAAACTGGAGGCTAGACAGTCAGAAAACTCCATCAGCGACTGACAATCCTGGATCTCTCCATTCCCCGCACTTTCACAGAATTTCTTCAAAACATTCACACACACACGTAAGAAAATGTCAACTATTCTTATTTATTGTCAAAATATGTGAAATAATGTCAGTTTAAAGTTCCTCTCAATTTGGCGCCCCCTATTTAATCATTTTTCGCCTCATTTCAGGTACATAACTATATGAGGCACCAAGTGTTTTGAACCATCCTTAGAAACATTTATAGAAACTTTTTTCTTTCTTCATTATTTAGATGTACAAAATATCCTACTAAAGAAAACATTCACACCAGTGTTGCCAGATTGGGGACATTTTTGTCCCGATTGTTGTTTGTCACAGCTTTTTTGAAATAGAAATATTCGCCTATTTAAAAATAGATTAAAAATTCTGATAAATAAGGCAATTTATACTATTTAAAAAAGTGGTGACAGTTAAATAATCTGAATTAAAAAGTCCCCAATCTTGCAACACTGGTTTACACGCACACACACACAGAAAAAAAAATCAACAATTTTTATTTATTCAGAAAATATGTGAGATAATTTCGATTTAAGCCTCTTGGCGGCACTCTGCCTCGGCACCCAGATGCCGCCCCCCTTGCTCCCCTTAGCTACGCCACTGACTGCAAAAGTACACCTCCCCCCAATTTCAAGTCTACTGAAACTAAAATTAGGAAAAAATTAGGGTAGTAGGAGTTCTGTTGAAACTTGCAGGGAAACTACAGCGATTATATCCTAGGTCACAAAAAATCGCATTTTTCCATTACTCACATATTTTACTCTGCGGTGTTCAGCGGAGAACTTGGAATCACCGACGTGGAATCATCGAAGGATTGTTGATAAAGATTTTCGAAAAAAAAAACCATCGGTAATTAGCCAATACATTATTAAAAACCTGTCTGGAAAACAGCAGCGCGGACCAAGGATGGCGTTGCAACTTTGTGACTTCTTTTCGCAGCTCGCTTGGCGAAATGCCAAGTTCAAATTTTGTACGAGATTTTTGTTTATTGAGCCTTTTGTGCCCGAGTAAAATTCGCTCTGTCCGATTATTTTTCTTTCCCATTAAGGGGTCTCAAGACTCTTAAAGCTTCAAAATTTTCGAAATTTTAATATTCTTAGAAATTAAACTCTTATCTTTTCTGAACATTTTGATATAATTGTTTTCTTGAAATTTGCATTCGAACAGAATTTATGTCTTTTAGAATTAGACCCACTCAATAGCTGAAGCGGCATTTCCGAAACTTTGAAGTCATTTTTCTCCAAATGACATTTTTGGGCATAACACGCAAGATATCTCAAAAACTTCTAAATATTCTTTCATGAACATTTCAAAACATATGCTTCATGTTAGCCTGTATAAATTGAACCTAAAATTTTTTTTTCCTTGTTCAAAAAAATATTTTTTTAGGTGATTATACTGTTGAAATGTTCAAAATTTTGTGTTAGATAAATACAACTTTATATTAAAAATATAAAAAGGCTTTAAATACAAATTTATTTAGGTGCAGGGTAATTACTACAATCTGAAGTATAATTAGGCAGAAAAAATTTCATTCTAGTTCTAAAATTTATTATGTAATCCTGCGTGTAAACTGTTATACCAATTTTCTGCTCGACAAATATCTGACATTTTGGAGCCCCTATAAATACTAGTTCTGCATCCTGCAATTTTTTAAATACATGAAATGAAAGACCATACTTATATCTTTCTTTCCAATAAAAATTGTTTTAAAATCATACATTTTAAAATATTAAATGTTGAAAATGGTCTTTATTTTTTCATTTATTCCAATTTTAAGAGTCCTGAGACCCCTTAAGCAAATGTCGTAGATGTGGAAGTAAATATGCACAATGTCGCCTCATGTCTTTTATGCAAAGAACATATCGACAAAACTGTGATTAACGAATGTTACAAAAGAAGACATCAAATTAAAAGCCCTATTGCTCAAATATTAAACAACATGAATATACAAAAAACTTTTGTGTATATGAAGATTGGGGAGGAATTTTTTAAGAACTAGTGGGTAAAAAATATACAAATTAGGGATGTAACGAATAGAGATTTGGTCGAATGGCAGAATATCGAAAATTCGGCCCGAATATTTGGTTTCCGAATATCAACATAAAAAAAAAATACATTTTTGTTTTATATATATATGTATATTCATATAAGTATATTTATATACATATATAATTTAAGAAATAGAAATAAATTAAAAAGTATGTTCATTCTCTTTCTTTTATATTAATTAAATTATTAATGCCCAATTGTGTAATAATTTGACATTTTCCATTCTTTATTCCGACATTTTCCATCAAAATTTGCACAAATTCGATTATCCGGGTAGAGGTATTTCCCAACCACCCCGGTTAATCGAGAGTGAAGATTGAAAGATTTGGTTTTTAATGTTCATTGTTCCTTTAACCGCTGTTAGATATTTTATAATTTCATACTGTATTAAATGTGAAAGTGAATAAGTTTTGCATTCATTTCATTGTCAAAAATCGACAATAAATTGTCGACACTTTCGGTTTTATTTACAACTTAAAAATTAGATGTGCCACGTAGGAAGAAAAATTTGAAATAAGTCACATATGACAGAATTGAATGTTATTAAGAAATAATGGCTTAATTTCGAATGAAAGCACTATTAAAATATTAAGTAAAATACTAGTACTTACCTTGCTAACTTTAAGAAAAAAAAAGCAGAGATGGGTGGATATTTTCAGTTATGCGGCTTCACTCCGAAAATTGAAAATGTCGATATCTAAAGTTCCGTTAAATTGATAAAGTATTAAAAAATGATTGCACATTTAGAGAGTAAAAGATATAAAGTGATAAGATATCTTTAAATGCTGGATAGCCAATACTTGAAAAGGAATTACTGTTTAAATTTTCTATTATGAAAAAATGCTTCTGGAAATTTATTTTTTAATGCTTAATTTATTTTTTTTGGTTAAATTTCTGTATTGCGTTTAATGTTGATATATTAGCCCCCGATACGGTATGCTATTTCTTTCTCCCAGCTTATTTTCCCTCCAAAAATAACGTTACCTTACAGAAGCCAGCAATAAACAAAGCAGATGTATCATTGTACGATTAAATGCTCTATAGCAATTTTTTTTAATTTCTACGCATCGCACATTTTCTATTTTTAGACCGGCGTATTGGAAAAAAAAAAGTTCTTTTAAATGCAATTTGTTTGAAAACTGCATCTCCATTTATTCTTGAAATATTACTTTTTTTTTTGTAGTTTTTAGCGACATTTGTTTCATTTTGGCAACTCAAGTTCTCCATTTCTGTAGAAAGTAAAGGAAAAATAGTTGGAAAATAGCAATTATATTTTTTTGTTGCCACTTTCTCATAAAAACTGAAAGAAAAAAAAAGTAATTAAAATACGTGCTATTTTGAAAAAATATAAATGAATTGATTTCTTTTTGCTGCATTTGTGTATTATTCTGAGATAGTGACGTCCTACCCAAACTTTATTGTAGATGTTTATGATTGGATCGTAAATGAGAAATTCTTCAGCGGATTCGGATGACATCGTTTTATATAAATAAAATTGCGTGTTTTAAGTCTTAAAACTGAGCTACAGTAGAGTCCCGATTATCCAAGTCGCGCTTAACCGAGTTTCAGCTTTAACCCAGATATTTTCTTCTGATGGACTGATGGCTTCTATTATTATGAAACAGCCATTATAAATAAAGTGCTAGGTGAAGATGAAAGAGCAGCCGTAAAAAGTTAGGACTCTGATTTCCTGGTCAGAATGGGGGGAGGGGGGATGGCCATATTTTTTTTCTAGCACTTTCATTTATAATGGCTGTTTCATAATAATAGAATCCATCAGTCCATCAGGAGAAAAGGATCCATTCCAAAGGTATAAGTTCAATTAACTTGGATAATCTGGACTCTACTGTACCTATATTTACATACATATATTTCTTTTTTCATCGGGGCGACACAAATTCTGGAAAAGCAGAATTCCTGTTCTCTAGTTTTTTTTTTATTCTCTTGCCACAGATGAGTTCCAAAAGGAATGTACCGTAGTTTATTTGATGTTTATATTCTCCTTTTTGAAAACAGCCACTAAGCCTGTGGATCACATTCAAATCTACTCCAAAATGTTGCCCTTCCATCAGTTTCGTCCTGCCGGTGCCCGTTTGAGCAATATTCTTAAAATCTATGTATCCTCCACTCCACTGAAACATAAGATCTGAAAGAAACACTAACAATAATTACTAAAATCTACATTCGCTCCCACCCGAATAGAAAAAGAAACTATAAGTATAAAAGAATAAAAATAGTTTTTTACAAAACACTCTTTTATAAGTATTCAATGGTCATCTTTAAAAATTCTGTCTAATATTTTGATTGCGGTTTATGTTTTTTCGCCCAAAATTTCCGTTGCAACGCATTTATTTGACGTGGGTGCAGAACTCGGAACTGACAGTCGAAAACGCGAGGCTGATAAATTTATTTGGCTTTTTCTCAGTATTATAATAGATTGAAAATATGAGTTTGAGGGCAGGTAGCAGTGCGGTATCACAGCACCGTGGCGCATACTCCCAATGTTCGACTTTAGCGCACCCTTTTGTGTGAAAAACGTTTTATTTATTTATTTATTTTATTTTTTTTTTTTTTTTAAAGCTCCGGTTTAAAAATAGATCAACAATTTATACTACGCTGCCAATATACAGGGAAATATTGCAAATTCAGATATGTAATCGTATGTTTTCAGAGTTACAGTTTTTTAATAAATTTTGTAGGTTTATGTATTGCTTTTAAACAGAGTTATTTTTTTACGGTTAGTGGCAAATTCAGTCGATTTTACTTTAAGTTTAAACGATACCAGTATTTTATCTGTTTTTGTTATGAGAATAAGACGCATTGCCTGTTGTCGTTGCAGAAAGTTACCGAGGCCAGGATCATATTGTTAGTTTTGGGGGTATAGATACCTCATACCGTGCTGTTCAACTGAAAGCATCCAAGAAAAAGTTCAAACATAGCTAGAAGGAATCTATGCAGACACGCATCACAAACCTGTACGTACAAAATTTAACACAAACCGTATGATTGTGTATTCCATCGATCAGCAATGGCAAGCGGATTGAGTAGATTTAACTTTTTTACAGAAATTTAATAATAGTTTTCGCTACATTTTTAAACTGAATTCATATTTTATCTAAATATGCTAGAAATAATTTCCCTTTAAATCGAAACGGGCTGAAGATATAATGCAAGCTTTTAAATCTTCTTTCCAAATACGAAAACCGAAGTTTTTGTATACAGACGCCGGAAAATATTTTTTAAACATTCGTCTATTCATATTTCTTAAATAGGAAGGTGTTCGATTTTTTAGACGTTTTAACAATATGAAAGCTTGAGTTGTAGAAAAATTTAACCACACGTTGAAATCAAAGATGTGGAAATATTTCACAGTGCATCGTACTTACAGTTATACAGACGTTTTTGAATCAATTTTTAGTTGTAATCACGCTTACCACTAAAGCATTAAGAGGGCTCTGAATGAAGTCAATAAGAACTAGTCGGATGTGGCAATCCCAAGACTTTCTTCTATCTCATACATGTTAATACTTCCTGATAAATGCAGCAGCAGAACCTCCGGTTAGGTGATTTACACCGATATCTAATCAGCAACAACTTACGTCAACTTCTAATTGAATTTGAAGAAAATTTGAGCATTAGTTTTTGAGAAAGAGCTATTGCGGAAATCGTGAAAAGTTCTGCATAGCAGTGGCACCTGTTGGGCAATTTACACCAAAAACTTATATGGATCAATTCATATCAGGGACTAAGTGAATTTAAAGTTTGATGAAAATTCATGCATTAGTTATTGAGATACAGCTATTGCGGAAAGCGTGAAAAATGCAACATAGTAGCGCCACCTGTTGGGCGATTTACACCAAAAACTAAACAGCACTAATTTATATCAGGAACTAACTGAATCTGAAGTTTGATGAAAATCCGTGCATTAGTTTCTGAGATAGAGCTATTGCGATAATCATGAATAATGCAGCATAACAGCTCCACCTATTGGGCAATTTACACCAAAAAGTTATCATCATCAAATTATATCAAGGACTAACTGAATCTGAAGGTTGAAGAAAATTCATGCGTTAGTTCCTCAGATAGAGCTATTGCGATAATCATGAATAATGCAGCCTAACAGCGCCACCTATTAGGCGATTTACACCAAAAAGTTATCAGCACCAAATTATATCAAGGACTAACTGAATCTGAAGTTTTCGGAATGTCCGTGCTTTAGTTCTTGAGATATAGCTATTGTGGAAATCATGAATAATGCAGCATAGCAACGCCTCTTGCTGGGCGATTTACACCAAAAAGTAATCAGCACCAATTTATATCAGGGACTAACTGAATCTAAAGTTTTATTAAATTCCGTTCATTAGCTCTTGAGATAGAGCGCCCACAAAATTTGTGTCACACACAGACAGACTCACAGACAGACTCACTGACAGACATTGTGTAAAAAACATGTTTTTCGTGATCCCTGACCCCTAAAACTTATAAATCCGTCGAAAATTTTCACGAATTCGATACTTTCTTCTTGTAAGTCTTCACTTTCATTTTTAATTGTCTAGAACAAAGTAAAAATGAAAGTGGATTGTGATTTACCTTACACGAAGATTTGACAAGCATAAAAAGGAAACCCTTTACTTTTATTTCAGGAGATCCTCTAGGTGTTTTTCAACATAAAATGACTTTTGAAAAAAGATCTGAACAAAATTAGACTGAAGAACTTTTTGTAGTAAAAGAATGTGTTTTAATAATCTCAACAGTTTAACGAATGAAGGATTTGTTTGATGAGCTTACAAAAGGGACATTTTATACTAAAATTGCGATCTGAAAAAGATTTTTCGATTGAAAAGAACAAATATAGTAAAAGAAAAGACTATATTACAATAGTAACTTAAATTTAAAGATTATCTTTCGAAAATTAACCAATGAATTCACGTTTCAGATTTGTTTATTCTATAAAACCTGCGTTTCAGCCTTTGAAAGATCATTTATAAAAATTTCGTTCTACGTTACATTTAGTCCAGTCATTTG
Source organism: Maratus speciosus (assembly GCA_963932465.1). NCBI lineage: Eukaryota > Metazoa > Arthropoda > Arachnida > Araneae > Salticidae > Maratus > Maratus speciosus. Next base: position 628,977,854 of record OZ010788.1, on the reverse strand, counting down.
GTAGAAAATAGGGGAAAGTTTTGGTGTAGTTTTGATATTTCGTGCCTTTATGTTTTTTGGGCCGCTGAATACGAATCTGAAGTTTGCCAACAAAATTTATCCCGGGAAACATGTTTTTTTGGCATAAAACTGAAAAAAAAAAACGGGATTTTCTTTGTTTTTTCAAAATAGCTTCAAAATTATGCATTTTACGCAAAAGTCCTCAATGCATAAATTAAAGAAGATAAAATTTCCTACATTTTACGTACTAAAAGTTTTTTTCTCTGATCAATGGCTTAGCCGTGACAACGCCGCAAAATGGGTGTGAAAATAAAAAAAAACTCTGAAAAAACGGGAATTACGGCAGTGCACGGTGAGTGATTTACCGATTCCAGCTGGCCATAATTATTTTTGGCGTCAATATAGTCGCATCGCCATGAAATTGAAAAATGTTATTGATATTCACTATTGAATGTTAGGTATTGTAAAATGTTGCGTGTAGCAGTCATAATTTCGTTACAGGGACATTCAAAAGTATTTCATTATATTACGGCCTATGGGGAAAAATCGTTTGTGTTTTTTTTTCAATAATGTTTCATAATTTCAAACACTTTGAAATTTATATACATATCTATGAAGTGCACTACAAGATGATTTCTTATAGAATATGGTATGGGTAGTATTTATCGATCATTTACAGGGACACTAAAAAGAATTATGTTACATTACGGTCTATGGAGAAAAATTGTTTGTGGTGTATTTTGTTCATGTTACACCTTTTCAAAAGTATTTAAATCGATATATATCTCCGAGGTGTTCTATAAGATGCTTACTATTGAATATGGTGTGCCATTGATCTTTCATATACAGGGGCACACAAAATAACTCAGTTGTATTTTTCTCTGTATGAACAATAATTGATGGAAGTGCATTTTCAGTTGTGGAACACTTTTTAAATTTTAAAAATTGCATACTATTTAGCGTATATAAATTCTATAAGTCATATATAGGGCTGCACAAGACATCTATATACCCGCGTATTGCCGGAAATTGCTAACGAGGAATTTTCAACTGTGCTATGCGTTCACTAACAGTTCTAAATTTTAGCATATTGTGAATTTTATGATAAATCAATAGTTCATATACAGGGATGTACAAAATTTTCAGCTATTTTTTCGATTTTGGTTGAAATTGTGTTTTCAAACGTGTTATATGTTTTACAAATTATTACTTAGACATCGTTTTTCACGTTATTAAACTGTGAAGTATTATTATAGGAGCCCGAATGCGTTCAAAAATGTTCCATAATCTGATTGACGCAGGATTTTACGTTCTTCTTGATAATTTTAATGATACTTTCTTAACGGTATGGAAGCTAAAGTGATAAAACTATTTTTGTATTATTATAACAAATTCTAAAATTTCTTTTTCTAAAATTTAAGGTACGGGACAAACATTCGACAGCATTAATGAAAATTGCTGTGTTGCATATTCTGTTGTATATTCATATTTATTTCTGCACAAACCTTACAGGAAACCTAACAGGAACCTTATGTAAAGATAGAGAATCATAAGATATCATGATTAATGTATCATGAGAAAATGCCTACATTATGTTTTGCATTGTATCAAATCTGAATTTGGAGAATTTGTCTGGATCCATTTCGTAATCACTCAGAATTTGCAGCGAGGTAATATATTTTAAATGATTTTGTCCCGATATATCTACATACAACTGGCATTTTTGTCCAAATTTGGTCATAAATTTAAACATTTCGCTCTTGCAAAACTTCATACAGTGCTGGAAAAAATTATAAAGCCTCTTGAAAATATGATTTAATTAAAAATCAAAAGATGTAACATTTATGAAATTTCATACATACTGTATATTATATGCTACAAGGAAGTAAAGAAAAAATAAATTAATTAATAAGTACATTAATAAATGTTAATTGACTTAAGAAAATTTTCTGCACAAAGAAAGTTGGAAACAATTATAAAGTCGATACATGTATTTCATCAAAAATCGATGTGAGACCCTTTTCTCCGATGACTTTGACTAGTCTCTTGTTCTATGAATCTTTCAGACGACACAAAGTATTTTCATCACTATTGTTCCAGCGGTTTTTAATAGCATTCATCAAATATAACTTTAAATTGAATTGTCGTCCATTTTGTAAACATTTCGGGCTAAAATTCCCCAAAGATTTTCCGTTACATTCGGATCAGGGCTACGAGCTGGCCATTGAAGGCATTTCACCTGATTAACTTCCAGCCAAGATTTAGTTGACTTCGAAACATGAGAGGAAGCTTTGTCCTGCTGAAATGTCCAGTCTCCTGAAGTTATAAGAGGAGCAATGGGTAATAAATTATCTCCTAACATATCTTGATATATAACTGAATTCATTTTGTTATGCATTAAAACAATTGGAGTGGCTCCACAGGCAGAAAATGCAGCTCAAACTATTAACGAGCCACCTCCAAATTGACGTTTTGAAAAAATATGAGGTTCTTGTCGTAAATCATACCAAAAGAATTTATAGCCGTCGGGTCCATCGAAATTAAATTTCTTTTCATCGGAAAAGGCAACATCCCTCCAATTTGTGCCTTAAATGTTTTCGTGCAAAGTCTAAGCGAGCATTTTTATGATGCTTATAAAGAGGGGATTTTCCTTTAAATTTTTTTAATTGGAAAATGGCATTGTTACTTAAAACATTTCTTACCGTTCGGTTTGTACATGGTAATTGTAACTGTTCTTGAATTTGGGCAGACGACATTTTTTGTCCGCAAGCTAGCTCCCGGATTTGTCTTGATTGCCTTACAGTTAAGGATTTCGGTCTTCCTGTACGCTTCTTACTGCCGTAATCTTCGGAATTTCTGAGAAAACTGTTTACTGCAGCCTTGAACCTTCCTATTTTTCTTGAAATATTAGAACCAGACATTCCAGCTTCATTTAAAGTTAAAATTTTAATTAGTTCACCATCGGATAACTTTTTTCCTCTTCGCATTGTATTAAACACACCAAATACAAAATGAATGCACGTAACACGTTTAAATTTACCTAAATTTTCCTGGCAATCTGCTTTCTCAAGTCTGGCGTTATGCCAAATGAGGCTAGAACAACCGGCTTTATAGTTTTTTCCACGTTGTTTTTTATTGGTTGTAAGAAATTAGCATAATTCATGTTCCCTCTTCCGTTTTTCTAAACAAACTTTATGCGTATTATTGCGATGTTGATCATGAAAATGAAAATAGAATTTGCGTTATCAACACTCCCATTCCTTTTGACTTTTGTAAATTTTTCTATCGGCTTTATAATTTTTTCCACCACTGTATGCTCTTCATTGTAATTTTCCTCTATAAACAAAATATTTTGAACCAAATTCACATTTTCGTTACATTTTAAATCTTGTTGCCGTTGCATAATGGTGCAAAAGTTTATTTACGTGACTAACTTAAATTCTGCTGTCTTTGATTTAAAAAAAAAATGGTACTTGAACTAAAATGTCAAGAAAACGTCATGCCAGAAGGTATCAAATATTTTTTATTAAAAAAACATTTATTTTATACTGTTGGTAGTAATAAAAACACCCACTAATTCTATAGGTCTATTTTCTATGCTGTAGATGTCGGTGAAAAGCAGGGACCCTCAAGTAAAAGAAAGCGGAAATAATATTTTTTTTATTTTTTTTTAAATAAATGTACTTACTAATGTACATGTTTATTTATAATTAAATAATGATTCATAATGAGTCGTCCTATTTATTATCAGCAACTTCATTGTAAAATGTAGTCATTCATATAATTTTTAGTATAATTTATAGTCAATGCTTGTGTAAAATGGTCAGTTTTCATGTTAAATCTACGTACAGCGGCGTAATTCCCGTTTTCTCTGAATTTTTTGATTTTCACTCCTATTTTTGTGGTGTTGTCACGGCTAAACCATTGATCAGAGAAAAAACTTTTAATATATAAAATGTACGAAATTTTATCCTTTTCAATTTATGCATTGAGAACTTTTACGTAAAATGTATAATTTTGAAGTTATTTGGAAAAAAACAAAGAAAATCCCGTTTTTCCCGTTTTTTGCCAAAAAAACGAGTTTCCCGGGATAAATTTTGTTGGCAAACTTCAGATTCGTGTTCAGCGACCCACAAAACATAAAGGCACCAAATATCAAAACCGCACCAAAACTTTCCCCTATTTGTCCTTTTTGAGCACCTAATGCCTGGACTTATTATCCTCAGGTAGTTCAATGAATTATTTTCCAGATAATAAAATGTCGCATTTTATTTCGGGATTACTTATTCCTATTGGTTTAAAAGATGAAAAGGAAGTAGGATTATCAGAGTTTATTTATCCATATACGTGGAGTAATGTGTCAAAACATGGTAATTAATGTAACATGGTAATCATTACAATCTAGGTAGTGGTGCGATGAGAAGAATAAAAATTTCCTATGTATTCTACGAAAACCCTTCGGAGATTATTAAACGAATTCATTATCAGAATTTTAATGGTAAAATTTATTTTACGTACAACAAACTTACTAGAAATGGGAAAATTGAACGAAAGCAAAATGAACGAAAAAATTTATTAACACGACTAACAATGTTTAGGATTTCTTCCTGGCGACATCAATGAAAATCATATTTTGTCAGATGCTTCTTTCGAAAGCCCTCTCACAGTCAAGTCGAATTCATATTTTAAATTATTTTATATACAGGGTGTATCTGAAATGCTTCAACAAACTTAGGGGGTGATAGCACTTATGATGACGAAAAAAAAAAAAAAATGCAATGGAACAAGGGGTCGCAAATGACGTTTAAAGGATGAAAATCGAGAAAATGCGTATGGAAATGGAGAAATTGAGATAAGAAAGAAACACTCCAGAAAATTATTTATTGCACAGAATAGGTACAACACAGCTCGTGATGTCCAGAGAAAACAAATATTTTACAATAATTGTTCAAAGTGTCGACCGCAGACATTATTACTCAGAATGCATCTACGGAGGAAAGATTGGTGGACACGCTCGAAGACTTCGGGAGTTTCCCGGATTCACAGATTTGTTTGGCTTTCTTCCAAGCTTTTGTTTTCTCTTTCTGACAGAATATGCTCAAAGTGAAAGGAAAACCAGCTTCGTGCTACTAGCCAGTTCTGCAGAAAAACAGCATGCGAGATTTCGATATTTTTATTAGTTTTGCGATTTTCACCCTTTAAACGTCATTTGCGACCCCATGTTCCATTGCAGTTTTTGTACTATCATCCCCCTAAGTTTGTTGAAGCATTTCAGATACACCCTGTATACAATGATTGGGTGGAGCTTAAGCCAAAAGGTAGCCCCTCCTGCCTGGCCTGAATATATACAATGACATTGCATAAACACAGATTGTAGGAAATACAATTGCTTCTTTACTATGAGTGATCACTGTGAAAAGGCAAGACGGTGATATGATTTATGAAGTATTTGGCCTATATTAATACGTAGTATTATCTTGAAAAAAATTTCAGACGACTGAAAACTTTATAAGGCAGGCCTTGTATTACCAACATAGTAAACTTCCACTAGTAAATTTTAATAGAAAATTTTGCCTTATATAAACGTCCTGTGCAAAATTACTGCAATGATGAAAAAAAATTCTATTCCTTTTTACTGGTGGAAGATAATCAACAATCACCGGTAATCAAGTCTTGCACACAGGACATTTAGTGTCGTTCGATTCCGGAAATTCATTTTTGTCAAAAATATCTTTGATAACTTTCGTTCCCTATCAATGCTGCAACCAATCTTTTGAAGACTTTTACTTACATCAGTCAGGCAGTGAATTAAACTATTATTAAGGGTAGACATTTAAGAAAGAATATGGCTTCGGTAAACATTTTCGCTCGATTTTTCGCGCAATCATACATTTATTTGAATCCGGTGCGAAAGCCGTTGGGAAGCAGGTGTTTCATACAGGCACTGATGTTTTGAGTCAACTGACAAACGGCGGTTTAAAGAAGCTGTAAAAACTTGTTAGACATTGCGGCAATTAAAATGAAATCTATGATTGGATCTGGCCGCCCAATGACAACGGCGGATGACGGTAAAAATGCTAAGAGCCAGTGATGGGAAAAGACAAGATTGATGGTGGCAAACCCGATTACAGTGGGCTATGTTGGCAAAAATGCTTAAAGCGAATGGTGACAAACGACAAGATCGGTGGTGTTATGCCCGATGACAATGGGCTACGACTGTAAAAATATTGGAAGCCAGTGAGGCAGAAAGGGAAGATCGATGACTGTGGGCTATGATGGTAAAAATGCTGAGAGCCCGAGATGAGAAAAGAGATAATCGATGGTTACAAGCCCGATGACAATGAGCTATGATGGTACAAAAGCTGAAAGCATGTGATGTGAAAAGACAAGATCTGTGGTTTTATATCTGATGACATTGGCCCTATTAGCAAGAGATATTGGCTAAATTTCAGCATAATACCAGAATTGTAGGTAAATGAACAATAGTCGAATAGAGCGCTTGACACAATATCGTCTGAATAAATTCTAGCGATTTATCTAGAGAATGTCGAGAGCAAACGTCGGCAGCAAATCAGATTATTATTACAAGTCAATTAATCGGCAAAATATTATTATGTATGTAATCGGCCCCTAATCAGAAAGTAATGAAAATTTAATCATTTTACTGGGGTGTCATTGTTTGTTTTCGCAGTAAAGCCCACCCCCCTGCAGTGGTCACAGGGGATGTGTGTCATGTGAATATAACTCTCCAATCCCCTGCAATATCTTATCTTACTGCCGCTCAAAATGCTTTTTCACGTTTCAAGGACATCCTTTGTAAACGGACAGCCGAAGGAATACAGGGAGAAAAAAATTCTTTCCAAGAAATGTTCTTTATTGAGAATTAATACTTGTAATTATTGACTAATCAATAAACTTAAATATCTTTAAAATTTAAAGACAGCAGGACAATTAGTGAAAATTATCGATTTTTTCCGCGGTCGATTCATGAATTAATTTTGCATAGCCCGCAAAAAAATAAAAAAAATTGCGGTCTTCTATGAAAATTAAAAAAATATTTCCGGCTGAATCAAATACTTACGAAAGAAGTTAAGAGGGAAAAATTCCGCAAGCTATTTCAAATCCTTTCCCTCAAAGAAAACTTTTTTAAAATTTGATGACAGAAGGAAAATTAGAGTTAAAGCAAACTAACAATTTAAAAGGGTTTGTTTTTTCCTTACTTTCTTTTTTTCAATTCCTACTATTAGTTCACACTCTCCCTATATTTATTTATATATCTTGTTCACATTTTCAATCTTTAATAAAATACTTATTATTCATCCTATCAAGTTGAAATACATTTTTTAAAACTTGTACTGGATGACAATTGATGTTAATACAGATTTTTCAAATATTAATTCATTAATTAAATTTTAATTAATTAATTTTAGTTTTATATGGGAGACAAAATGGCGGCCATTGGTTATTGAACAGCATTTAATGCATCTTCATATCTATAAGGGAGGTTACCATAGGGGGGACCCTGTTCTGTCGCCAAATACCGCCAAGTTTGTCGCCAACTTGGCGATATATCGCCCAATTTGGCGGTCAAAATGAGTCGCCAACTTGGCGATATCTCTAATATTTCGCCAAATTCTTATAGACTTCCATTGTAAACCTACTTGTTTATAGAAAATCAACAAATTGAGATATTTTAATGCAGCAAAAACTAATATTAGCTTAAGGGATTATATTAAATTTTTCTTTGATGCCCTAAGTAGGAATTAACTTTAAAAATAAAATTTTTATATTACTTGTTTTTAATAATTACGTACAGACATTCGTACTTAAAATTATACTTTGAAAAATGGTTAGAGATATTTGCTGTTTTGTTGATTTAGATGAATAAATTGAAAATTATAATATCTGACATTTATATTATATCATGATAATATATTAAATTTAGACTATTACAGCAACAAGCTCTAAATGTGTTTTGTTAATTAGAAATTAGAAATTTCTAAGTTAAAAATTAATTTATTTGGAAATTATTCAGATAATGTTATTAGTATATAAATTCACATATTAACTCGTAATTTGTCTGCCAAGTCCTATCTTGGTGGAAAATACCTGAAAATCGATTTTAGCGGTTGATTCAAGAAATTGATTTTTGTTGGAGGCAGGAAAACATAGAGAACTGGGTGCAGGAATACACAATGGTAAACCTACGAGTCAACCGCTAAAATCGGGTTTTCAGGAGTTTTCCACCAAGATATGACTTGCCAGACCGATTGCGTTTTAATATGCAAACCGAGTTTTAACCCTTAAATGCCTGATTTTTTAAAAATGATGTTAATAATGTTTTTCGGTTTTCATTTTTTAAATAAATCATGGGGAAAATACTTTAAAAAATCATATTTTGTTTTATATATTGTTTACGGCTAAAAAACGGTTTGTTACTAATCGGCAATACTGGTCTTTAATTTTTGAAAAAATAAATCTATCTTTATTCTTAAACAGCACAAATGTTGCCATCTACATGTTGAAAATCTATTTAATAATATTTTCAGAATGTATTTTAATGTACACATTAGGCATTATAACTTAAATATTATTCTAATAGTATTTTAGAAGCCTAAATTAGGTATGTTGCCGAAAGGCAACACCCGGCATTTAAGGGTTAACTAATTCTGAAATTTCAGCAGTGAATTCGATGAGGTGATTGTTTGTGCTTCCGGCGCCCGGTCTATTAGGTTATGTGCTGATTATCTCGTGGCCGATTGAATTTCACGATTTCTTTTTTCACGACAATTTGACGAAATTCGCGATATTTTTCTATGATCATTTCATGATGTTCACAACTTTTTCCGTGATTATTTTCCGAAATGCACGATTTTTTCTGCGACCTATTTACGAAATTGAGTTTTTTCCGTGATCATTTTAAGAAATTCACGATACTTTTTTGCTACCGAATAATGAAGTTCGTTAGTTGCTTCTGCGATATTTTGACTAAGTACGCGATTCTTTTCTACGATCGTTTATTGAAATTCGGAGTTTTTTCCGCAGCTGGACAACATTTGTGGTTGTTTGGCGAAATTTTCGAATTTTTGCACGATTCTTTGACTAAATTCGTGATTTTTCCGAAATATTTTGAAGAAATTGTCGATTTTGTTTCACGATAGCTATTTAAAATTGGCGATTTTTTTGCGCGATTGATGGACAAATTTCATTTTTTTTCTGAAATCGAATCTTGAAATCTGCGATTTTTTTCCCCCGTAACCGATTGACAAAAACCTCTATTTGTTTCCACGATCTTTGCAATATTTTCCCACGGTCCTTTCAGGAAATTAAATTTTCTCCGTGTCTAATTTTCCAAATTAACTATTTTTTCAAGTCCAATTGGCAAAATTCTCTATTTTTTCTGCGGTCGATTCATGAATTGCTTTTGCATAGTCCGCAAAAAAAAAAAAAAATAAATAAATAAATAAATAAATAAAAAATTTCGTGGTCTTCTATGAAAATTAAAAAAATGTTATCGGCAGAATCACATAGTGAAAGAAGTTATGATGGAAAAATTCCGCAAGCTATTTCAAATTCTTTCCCTCAAAGAAAACTTTATTCTCTGCCACCCCCCCCCCCCCCACCAAGAATCTGTTGAAATGGCTCTCCGCCCCTGCAGTAAAACCTGCAAAGAAGTCGAAATGTCAAGGAAAAACCTCTATTTTAGACAAGCCTCCATCATCTTAGCAAGTATAATTGTAGGGTGTTTTTCCATAGTAACTTGATAATCCTTTTTCCGTTTGTGATTTTTTTTTTTTTTTTTTGAAAGATTTCATTTTACAAGTTTTACTGTGATACACTTTTGCTCTTCAGAGGTGTCCTATAGAAAAGATGTTTTAACAATCTTTGAGGATACTTGCAAAAATGAAACCTGTCTATAACAGAATCCTGTCTGAAACGGAAAACTTTCTTGAAATTATACCTGCTAAGATCTCTGTTAGGAATGCCTTCCTAAAACGGATTTTGCCATCGGTTCTTGTTTGGGGGGCGGGGGGTACAGCTCCTCTTCACAAACCACACTCTCGGCTATGCCACTGTCCTAAAAATACTTTGCCCCCCCCCCCCCTAGAGGTCTGCACGGGCCGAAATTTCCAGGCCCGGGCCCGGCCCGGCCCGAACGAAAGCTATCTTGGCCCGGCCCGGTGTAAAAATTGAAAGTTAGGCGCGAGCCCGGCCCGGCCTGTTTGCATTTTTACAGTTCTCGGCCCGGCCCGGCCCGTACAAAAATCACTGAAAACAGGCCCGGCCCGACACAATTTCTACAAAAAAAATCTGTTTTTCCTCAACATACAATTAAGATTCTTTTAATGAATACTACATATTTATGGGAACATTTTCAAGTATATTTTAGATTACTATGATGTTCGCAAAACAGAAAACACACAATAGTAAACATTAACGATTACATACAGTGTTTTAGTCATCGTGTCTACAGATATTTCAAAATTCAAATAACGATTCATTAAAAGATTAATGTAGTTCAGAATAAAAGATTAAAAACATGATAACTTTTGAAGCTGTATAATAAAAAGTAGATTTGTGAAAATATTTTTCTCATTTTAAAGCTTTTCTCAAATTCAAATGAGCTGTATTTCGACACATTTATGAATTCATTTCTTTTCGGAAACGCGTAAGATTGGCAGGTATTCTTATTCAGAAGCTATGTAAATGTCGGTTTTTTTTTTCATAGTTAAAAGCAATATATCTTTCTAAAAATACTGCCAAAGTCAGCGTTTTGATTCGAATTTCCAGAAGCGATAGCACAGGAAAGGAGAAGAACGCCCAGTCACGTGACAAGAATCTCTGTTATCTCTGTAAGTAATTTATCAAATATGGAAAAAGCTATTCGTTTCCAAATGCCTTCAATAGTCAGGCCTGTCAATTTTATGCCTTTATAGTTAAAAATGAGTCAGAAAATGTGTCTGAAAGTTTCGCATTGTTGAGCAGTGAATATGAGAACCACCTTAAGGTATATTTCCAAAGATACTGTTAAGAGAAGTTCATTATCACTACTAATACTACAAAACATAATGACTGTCCTACACATCCTGAGATCGACTAAGACCAGTTCCGTCCCGGCACGAGTCTGCTGAAAAAGATTAAACTCGGAATCTGACATCTTGTAACCGTATGATGCCGATCTCTTCGACGGACATGTTACATTTCTGTATTGATGTTGTTAAACTCGCATCGGCTTGTGACGCACGTTTATACGTCTCGTGAAAATCATATTCATTGAAAATGGCTCGTATTTTATCTGCTTCGCTGGAATTCTTATATCGGGCCGATAGGTCCGATTAATTCTTTTATCGGCCCGGCCATTTGAAAAAATTGTCTTAATTCTGCCGGCCCGGCCAGCGGGCCGGGCCGGGTGCGGACCTCGGGCCAAGCCCGGGCCCGTGCAGACCTCTACCCCCCCCCCCCCACCACCACACACACCCAAGAAAGTTCTGAAATGGCGCCCCTGGTTACGAATCCTTACCCAAGCCTAGTACAGGAGGCAGCGCCATTTTTTATTTGACCAGTTCCTACAAACTGATTTTTAAATAAATTGATCTTGCTTAATCAATTACAAAAACATATGACGCGGCACCGATAGATGTGACATTGGAAGCCCCCCCCCCCCCCACTAGCCAGGGTTGGACTGGGCCATGGAAAAGGGAGCAGAGCTTGGTTTTTCAGAGAGTGCAAAAATTTTAACGAACTCACGTCAATTTTACTTGCTTGTTTGTATCTGGATTGACAAGGTGTTTAACATATTCACACAGTACCATCAAGTGCGAAAATGGCTTAATATTATATCTCTGAATCTAGACTTCGCTCTATTCCCCGTGCATGTTTAACGTTCCAACAAATCTACACAATGTTACGCAGCTGTAAAACGAATCATGCAGTATCTAAAAGTTCCAGCAAGTTGAACACAGATTAGCTTGTAGTAGATAACTGATATCAAGGCTAGGGCTTTCTTATTTTATTCTTTTGTCAATAGATATCTTATAAGAATCATGTTAAAAAAAAAAAAAAAAAAAAAAAAAAAAAAAAAAAAAAAAGTTATCAACCTTTAGCAATTTTCTTGTAAATGACCGTATAAAAAAGATGTAAGTATCAATTGATTGGGAATAATATCTACTATTAAATGATATTCATAAATTTTGCCTTGGAGATTATCTACATATAAACAAATAATATAAAAATTTTGTTTTTAAAGTCAATTCCTACTTAGGTCATCAAAGAAAAATTTAATATAATCCTTTAAGCTAATACTAGTTTTTGTTGCATTAAAATATTTCAATTTGTTGATTTTCTATTAGAAAGTAGGTTTACAATGGAACTCTATGGGAATTTGGCGAAATATTAGAGATATCGCCAAGTTAGCGTCACTTTTGGCGACTCATTTTGGCCGCCAAATTTGGCGATATATCGCCAAGTTGGCAACAAACTTGGTGGTATTTGGCGACATAACAGGGTCCCCCCTATGGTAACCCCTTATTGAAAATACTTTCATTTACCTTCAACAACCAATGGCCGCCATTTTGTTTCCCATGCAAAACTAAAATTAATTAATTAAAATTTAATTAATGAATTAATATTTGAAAAAACTGTATTAACAACAATTGTCATCAGTACAAGTTTAAAAAAATTTATTTCAACTTGATAGGATGAATAATGAGTATTTTATTAACGATTGAAAATTTGAACAAGATAAATATATAAATAAATAAATAAATATAGGGAGAGTGTGAGCTAATAGTAGGAATTGAAAAATGCATTGATTTTTCAAATGGTATCATCCATTTTTGACACCCTATTTCAATTACTTGCCAGCCAGGAATGAAAAGTAGTTTATATAATCTTCTTAAATCTTAAACCTTAAGTGCACGAATTTTTCTTTTAGAACTGTGTTTTTTTTATACTTATATTAAGGATTAGACAGCAGGAATTTTAAGATAGATTTTTAATATTATTTAGTAACGTATTTATGCGATTTTTTACAGGATTACTATTTATATATAAAAATGGTGGTTGCAAAGAACTTTTATTTATTAAAAGTTAAATAAAAAGTGATGCAAATTTGATACACTATGCATTTAAGGATTAATACAGTTATAAAACAAAAAGTGTTAGGAGGTTATCCATAAATTTTGGCAAATAAAATGAAAATTTTACAAGAAAAAGTACCGAAAACACTCAATTAGTAACCGGTAAAATGATACAAGAATTTTCAATTAAAAAAGAAAAACTTAAAGAGAATCCTATAAAGTGTTTCTGGTAAATAGCTGCAATTTTTTTTTCTGGGGCTCCTTTGGAAAAAGAAGGGCTTTTCCCTTAAATTAAAGAAAGGAAAATTTTCTCTGTACCTCGAAAACTAAATATTCTGTTGTTTTTAACGATTGTGGTTTGTTGCATGCAAAAATTAATATACCCCAAAAATTATAAATTTTAGTATTAATTTATTAATAGTTTTCATAATTAAAAAAATGTTTTTGAATAGAGAAAAAAGACAGTATTGTTTTGGTCTATTTAGTGTATCTTCTTAATAAATTTATAAAAAATCAATCAGTTAACTTTTATGAAAGATGTAAATTAATGTTTTCCAAATAGTTTTAATATTAGCATCCTCAAATTTAAACTCTTCTACTAAATCTATCATGATTTAAGATAATGTGTACAAAGCCTTTTTCCTGGCTGTCTCGATCAAGAAACTCAAATAAGGTATCAAAAATGAGTGTTATTGTTTGAAAATTCAAAGTTGGCACTATTTACAAAATGTAGACGACTTCGGAAACATTATTTATACATATCAATACTTTGAAAACATTATTTACCGTCGATTGGCACCTACAGATTTTTTTTATGATTATTTTTATCGGAATTAGTAAGGGGTAACCACCTTTATTCGACTTATAACCATTGCTGCACTGAAAATTGGTAGAAATACTAACAAGGTTTGCACAGGCGCCAAATACAGTTTCTACGGTGCTGCTAAGGGCTTAAATCCCTTTTTTAGTATTTTTTTAAACGTAATATTAATTAGTTATCAGTCAGTTAAAAATGAGATAAATTCAATTTCTATTACAATTTGAAAGTAATTACTTTTGCGAGTCAGGTATTTTGTAGGAAGAGGCGTTTTGTATCCTTAAAAAATAACTTTATGCATCCATAAAATGCTGAATTGATATTTCACTATTAAAAGATTTCTACAAGAAAAAGTACACGAAAAAGTCGCTTTATTAATCTCAAATTACTAGAGTAAATTTATTATTCTAATGATTTTCAAAATTCTTATCATAATTAGAAGTCAATGGAGCACAATATTTACAATTAATAAAAATATTTAAGTTTCTATAATTTAGAGAAATGCCCCAGGGATTGTATTTATCCAAGCTGCAGAATCCTGTGGCCAGCGTTTTTTTTTTTTTTTTTTTTTTTTTTTTTTTAATTCAAAAAAACCTATCATGATTTCTGAGTAGTAATCATCGCTTTATTTAGCAATAGATTTTTCCGTGATTAAATTAAACAATTTTTTTATTCAAAATACATACTAGAATTTCCTAATAATTATATAAGCACAGAAAGTCTGTCATTAAATATAGCGAAGATTACGAAAATCTAATCGAAAATTACGGCGTAGGTTTTGAAAATTAAAAAACGCTAGCTGCATGATTCCACAGCTTACAGGATTGTACTGCAAAAGTGTCACCAAGTTTGTATTCCTCGAAAAGAAAGATCGTACAACAAAATACTACCCACAAAAAGCTTTTTGCCTTCTGATATTTATATCTTTCTTTTCTCAAATTGTTTTCAAAAACGACGTTTTAAATAATAGGTGCATTCAGGGCCGGCTTTAAAGCGGGAGCGAGGAGCAAGGTACTAAAAGCTAAAGGACTGAAAATGTGTAAAATATTTAGTTTTAAAATCTAAAAGATATCATTCAAAGAAGCGATGAAAAAAAATCTAGCCTAGGGTGCCATGATTACTAAAGCTTTCCCTGGGTGCACATTTTCTCTCTCAATCGCACGCAAATATGCCTACTTTAGTTTCCGATCCTAAAATTGTTTTGATGTATCTTTAATGTCTTTGTTACAATAAAAAAATAACTCTCTTGTGTTGTCTGTATAGTGATTGTTGATTATGCCCTGAACGAATTCTCGAAATTTAGCACGCTAGTCAGGATGCATGTGTACAATGAGGGAAAAAATATTGGAGCGACATTGGTACTTAGGGGCGCAAAAGTTTTCCCTGGACGAGGGCGCATCGGCTATCGGGCCAGTCCGAGCCTCCCCGCACCCACACCCAAGTTAAACAGAAGTGAATGCAGAGCTCGATTACGGATGTTACCGTGACCATATATCTCTAAATATTCACAATCAAACTCTCGTTCATTGCCCTTTGATTCTGGAATGTCGAGACACCCTAGGCCGCATCCACCTCTGTCGAGACAGCTGATGGCTGTTTTCGTATTTCAATTAACTAAGACCACTGACATATTAGAAGACCAGCTTCTATTAAATGGGTAACTAAAAAATATCGCTGTCTTGCGGACTATAACCAAATTACCTTCAGTTTCACTGTATCATCCTATAAATTTGTGAATCGGGTGCAGAAATACTTAGGGGGGCAATATTTTTCATTGAAGTATTAATGTAGGTCTTAAGAAAAAAATAATTCCCCACTCAAGAATGCGAATCTTTCTGACGTATCGATTGACTGATTTTAAAGTGTAAAAGTGTGAAATTGGCACGCATAATTATTGAAGGGATTTGGAATGGAATTCATGTTTTAATTCGAACAATGTCTTGATCTGTAACCGAATGCTGTTTCTAACGATCGAACTAAGTCTGTCGCGTCCGAAAATTTGCTCTTTATTTTTTTTAAATGTTCTTTGTTTTTATCGAAAAACGGAAAACGCTGTTACATATCTTTGTTTCTGAATAAGAACAGCCAGTAATTTGATGTACAATCGTGAAAAAAAAAAAAGTAAACACCCCTACTAACTCTGCAACTAATTATAATATAAAAAAGTTACTGTACCAAACGATTGGAAATAAAGTCTACTTTTAAATGATGCATGTAGAATTTGCTAAGAGGGTCATGTAAAAATTAAAACCAGACCAAATTTTGTTTTTTCAATGGCAACACCCAATTTTGACACTATATTTTAAATGTGCGGTTCAAACTATGGCCAGAAACGAAATTTAAGGTCATTTGGTTGATAAGTTTTCCCCTTATGATATCTATGCTATCTTATCAATGATTATAAATATTCAAAATTTATAACTTCTAATGTTAAATTACATTTTCATCTTTTTATTAATATCTTCTGAAATTATAATCCTAATGTGATGATTTTTGTATGTGCTCCTAATACTAAAAACCCCAGACATAAATACATTGAATTTGTAATTTTCAAAATTTTATAATATGAATTATGAAATTAATATTCGAAAAAAAATATGAATCGCAACCGACAATTTTGTTATAGGTATATATTTATTATGTTCTGTTTTATGCGAATTCGGAATTTAAATTTTTTCTTCCAAGTAGTTTTCGAATTATGATTAAAAAACAGGAAAATGATAGTTTAAGTGACCGTCTAAGATATGCAGAAAAGCATAACTTGAAATACAGTAAACTCTGTCTAAGGCGGAATCGAACGGGACCAAGAAAATTTTCCGCCTTAGGCAAATTTTACTCTATGTACATGGATTCGCAGGGACTTGAAAATCTTTCCGAGTTAGACAGATTTCCGTTTTGCACAGAGTCCGCCGTACAGAGAGTTTATTGTATATATATTTTACTCATTTTATTGAACCATTTGGGCTGGCAATAGTCGAAACACATTAAGCTAATGAAATTGTGATATTGGCAGGAAATTAATACAGTAAAAGAAGTGGAAAAGTCAATCTGTAGCATTTCAGCAATCGAGTACCGAACTTCAATTTGGATACAGCCTCTAAAATAGACTCATTTTAAAATAATTAATTTCTCTGGAAATAATCTCACGAATTACACGCAAATTAGTTTTTAGACTAATTAAAGGGTGTAGAATTTATTTATGATGTCCAAGTTGGGTATTGCTATTGGAAAAACAAAGTTTGGATTTTTTAATACGTAGATGGCTCCCTAAGCAAATCTTAAATACATCATTTAAAAGAAGACTTTATTTCCAATCGTTTGTTACCAGTAACTTTCTTTCTACAAGAATTTGTTGCACAGTTAGCAGGTGTTTACTTTTTTTCCCACAACTGTACCTAAGATTAACAAACCTCTTTGTAAATGTGGCCGAAATAAGATTTTTGTCTTTGATTGTAACCTTAACCCTCCAAGATGCATATCTTTTTTTCCGTAATTATTATAAAACTACCAAAACACTCAGCTTTGCTCGCGTAATTCTTAGACTATGTCAAGTGGTTTTTGAGTGCCTATTTTTATTAAAGGAAGTTATACTGCTACGGATAATTTAAGACTTATTAATTAATTGCATTAGACAAACATGAGACTTAAACGAATAACAAGAACTAAAATTAAATCCAAATATGGTATTTTAAAATGTATTTTGAAGGTTTTCCACTTATTTCGTTTTTCATTTGAAATTTCGAATTTTTTAGAATCTGTTTACATCTTAAAAGTAACCTCGCACCGTGCCAAATGACAAGCTTCTGTTACAACTACATCACAGAAATTGCAATTTAATTATATTTTTTGTTCCTATACACTTTAAAATTTCTAAATATTTAGAAATTGTTCTATGGGTGCAATTACGTCTTTAAAGTAACAACTATTTCGAATTTCAAATTTCTATCCCAACATTTTTATATAAATGATAAAAGGGTTTCGGAACGTTTGTTAAATGGTATTTTGCTTTTTTAAATTTCGAATTCTTTTAAACCGTTCTATGCCAGCACTAAAATCTTAAAATTAACCACCATGCCAAATTTTAACGTTTCTGACGCAACGACGCACTCATCCTAAAGTGCAAAAGGGTGAAATTGGCACGCATACGTATTGAAGGGTTTTGGGATGAAATTCATGTTTTAATTTTTAGTTCTCAACAGCATCTCAAAAATCGCAATCTTAGAAAGTACTTTTTTGCTTCTGCACCCTTTTAAATTTTGAATTTTGTAAAAACTGTGCTGTGCGAGCATTTACGTCTTAAAAAATAAGACATGTCAAAATTTAAGTTTCTGTCTCTCACATTCTAAATAAACCGTAATTTAGAACGTTTCTCACTCATTTCTCAACTTTAAGTTTCGAATTTTTATTCAACTGTTTATATTGTATATTCGCATCTTAAAAATAACCGCTACATTAAATTTCAAGTTGTAACACAAAAAAATCCATAGTAATTTAAAACGTTCCCATTTCACCCTATTAATCTTAGACTTTTTTTATGTTCTTAGCAATCATATAAATCTTAAGAGTAACCACCATGACAAATTCCAAGCTTCTGTACAAACTAAGTCATAAATCACAATTTTAGAACGCTTTTAGCTCTCGTACACTTTTAAATATTGTATCTTTAGAAAACAGTTCTAGGTAAGCATTTACGCCAGTAAACTAACAGCAAAGGTAAATTTCAAGTTCCTAGTTTTAACAGCTCCAACTAAATCATTAATTTAGAACATTTTCCTCTCATTTTACCCTTTTAATTTTAATTTGTTTAGAAACACTTCTTAGCGAGAATTTATATCTTAAAAGCAGAGCTCGAAATGGAAAAAATCCACAAACCGGAACATTATTTAAAAATTATTCTCGATTATTATTATTATTATTATTATTATTATTATTTTTTTTTTTTTTTTTTAAGTACAGTAAAGTTCCGATTATCCGAGTCCCGCTTAACCGAGTTATTTTCTTCTGATGGGCTGATGGCTTCCTTTACTATGCAACAGCCATTATAAATGAAGTGTTAGGTGAATATGAAAGAATAGTCGTAAAAAGTTAGAACTCAGATTTTTTTGGTCAGAATGAGAAAAAAAAAAAAATGGACATAATTTTTTTTTTTTAATTATGGCCATTTTTTTTTTCCCATTCTGACCAGAAAATCAGAGTTCTAACTTTTTACGGCTGCTCTTTCATCTTCACCTAACACTTCATTTATAATGGCTGTTTCATAGTAATGGAAGCCTTCAGTCCATCAGAAGAAAATGATCCATTCCAAAGGTGTAAGTTCGATTGAAAAACTATTTAATACTTTGAGCAGAAAGAAGAGGCTTCACCTGCAATTTTCATGACACTAATAAAATAATGTAGCTGCCAATTTGTACGGTTTTGTTACCTCTAAAATTGAATATAAATCTTTGCCATGTTAAACCATTGACAATTGTTAGATTTCGGCGATTGAATTAGGCAAAATTTACTGGTAAGTTTCAGAGATAAGAAAAAAATCTTAGAAATTGGTAACCATGCAGTAGCGTAATACTGCAGCAAAATTGACATTCAACAAACAAAAAATTAGCAAGGTCTTTTTCAAATAAACAATTTCATTTTCCGTATTTTTTAAAAGTAACGGAAATGTACATCAAAGAAATGTTACTTAGCACCATAAAAATGAATTAATTAAGTGAAAATTTATATTTCATCTCCTTAGTTGGTGACGATTTGTGTCAATCCGGTTTATACGAGTTTTTTACTCAAACGAGATGAACTTTGTCCCTATTAACTCGGATAATCGTCACTTTACTGTATAGCAAATTTATATTTAACCGTAGAAAAACCAATTTAAAAAAATGCATTCAAGATTCTAAATAATTAGAAAAAAAAAAAAAATCCCTGCCGGCCCGGCCTACAGGCAGAAGTAGATTTCGAAGTTAAGTATACTAATTTCACCAACAAAAACTAAATCATTATTAGATATAAATCCACTTTAACAGTTTTATCTGTCTCTTTTGACGAGTTTTTATTTCCTTTTTATAAAATAGCTGGTTTTATCAGAATCATGTTAAGGCGATATTAAAAAAATATTTTTCCATACTCAACAACTCGAAATTTTCTGTCACATTTTCAGATTAATTTTTAATTAAAAAAAATATGAAACATGCTGACGTAATTTTTGGAAAGATTTATAAGCGACCTGTGTTTTTATTTTTCTTTCAATTAATTAAAACTTGATTAATAAACAATTATTTTCTCAGTAGGGCAATATTTTTCGTTTCCAACACAATCGCTTCGGGAAATTCTGTTCAAAATGCCCACTTTGACATCATTTTTTGAAATATATTCTGCCTCTATCAAAAAATTGATCATTACTGTACATTATATAGTTTTTGAATAAGAGAATCTAGTAATTGGATGCGTTTGAGAGCAAAACTGAATTTAAAAATGAGTAAGAAAATAGACAGTTTGGATTTGAATGCACACTTAATAAGAGGATTTTTTTCTTCAACCGCTATGTATTTTTAGTTTGTTTTTGCTTTAAGAATTGGCCCTATCAAAAACTTGTCTATATAAATGTTGAAGACAATATTAAGAAGATATATGATAAATTCATGGAGATTTTATATCTTGTGAATTGACGGAGTTATGAAAATTTTTCTTCTTCAGCCCCCCCCCCCCTTTTTTTGCGGCACGAATTGGTCCTATCAAAAACTTGTGAATATAAAAGTTGTAGATAATATTAAGGAGATGTATAATAAAATTATTGGATTTGATATCTTGAGAATTGACGAAGTAAGGAATTTTTTTCTCCCAAAAACCCTCTTTTTTGCGCCCCTTGAGCCTATTTTAAATTTTATCAAAAATCTGTGATGCATGAATTTTTGGCGCTATTTTTAGAAGTAATAAAAACTTTAAACTGATTTGATATGTACAAAAATTAAGAAGTTATGGGTTTTTTTTCGGTTTTCACAAAACCCCTCCCTATTTCCATCCCCTTTGTCCGCTTTTGCCCATTAACGAACTTGACCGAGATTTTATGTCCCTTGATTTTATGCATTAGTTTGGAAGACATTTGTGAAGAATTGCGGAAGTTATCGTGTCCAGAAGAAAGTGATAACACAATTGCTTCGGGAAATTCCGTTCAAAATGCCCACTTTGACATAATTTTTTGAAATATATTCTGCCTCTATCAAAAAATCGATCATTGCGGTACATTATATAGTTTCTGAATAAGCGAATCTACCAATTAAACGCGTTTGAGAGGAAAAATGAATTTAAAAATGAGTCAGAAAACAAGCAGTTTGGATTTGAGTGCATCCTTAATGCAATGATTTTTTCAACACAATCCGCTTCGGGAAATTCGGTTCAAAATGCTCACTTTAACAGCATTTTTAAAAATATATTCTGCCTCTATCAAAAAATCGACCATTACGGTACATTATATAGTTTCTGAATAAGAAAACGTACCATTTGGAAGCCTTTGAGAGCAAAAATTAATTGTAAAATGAGTCAGAAAATACGCAGTTTGGATTTGAATACACCCTTACTTAGATGGGTTTTTTCTTTAACCGCTATGTATTTTTAATTTGTTTTTGCTGTGAGAATTGGTCCTATCCAAAACTTGTCTATATAGATGTTGTAGACAATATTAAGAAGATATATGATAAATTCATGGGGATTTTATATCTTTTGAATTGACGTAGTTATGGATTTTTTACTTCTTCAAACGCCCTTTTTGTTTTCGTTTTTAATTTTTTTTGCGGTACGAATTGGTCCTATCAAAAACTTGTGAATATAAAAGTTGTAGATAATATTAAGGAGATTTATAATAAAATTAATTGGAATTGATATCTTGAGAATTGACGAAGTTATGATTTTTTTTCTACCAAAAACCCTATTTTTTGCGCCCCTTGAGCCCATTTTTAACTTTATCAAAAATCTGTGATACATAAAATTTTGGCCCTATTTTTAGAAGTAATAAAAACTTTAAACTGATTTGATATGCACAAAAATTAAGAAGTTATGGGGGGTTTTCGGTTTTCACAAAACCCCTCCCTATTTCCATCCCCTTGGTCCGATTTTGCCCATTAACGAACTTGACCGAGATTTTATGCCCATTGATTTTATGTATCAGTTTGGAAGAGATTGGTGCAGAATTACGAAAGTTATCGTGTCCAGAAGAAAGTGATATATATATATATATATATATATATAGATAGATAGATAGATAAAGTTTTTTACTGGGGGTGGTTTTGGGTTCTAGGAGTCATGATCGGTGTAGATCTGCAAAATTTTTTCAGAAATTCCAACATAGGAACGATCCCAATAGGTAGTATTTCATACGAAATCTACCTAAAACGTTACAGTGAGCATAGTAAGCTATACGTATGAAACTGCAATAATATTTTTTAATAATTCCACGAACCGGAACAATATTTGTCACAATTTCACGAACCGGAACATCGTTCCGGTTTGCTCCGGTACATTTTGAGCCCTGCTTAAAAGTAACCACTATGCTAAACTCCAATCTTCTATACCAGGCATGCCAAACACGTGACCCGCGAAGCCTTTAGCATTCTAGCTGTGTTTAGTTGATAGAACACGCATGCTAAAAATACACTTTGCACGAACACAATAACTTTAACCGTGTTCTTAGAGATGACAAAAATCCGGAAGATACTAGCATTACCAGTTTGGCAAAGTTTTTAAAATTCAGTATGCTATCGCTATTTTTGAATAGTAATATGTATTTGTTAGCCCCCGGTACGGTAATGCTATTTCTTTCTCCCAGCTTATTTTGTGACATTTCCAAAAAATAACGTTACTTTCCAGAAGCCAGCCGTAAAACAAAGCAGTACGATTAAATACTCAATAGCAATTTTTTAAACTTCAAAGCATCACACATTTTGAATTTTTATGCTGTCGTATTCGGAAAAAAATGTACTTTTAAATGCAATTTGTTTGAAAACTGCATCTCCATTTATTTTTAAAATATTAATTCTTTTGTAGTTTTTGGAGCCATTTGCTCAATATTGGCAACGGAAGTACTCCATTTCTGTAGAAAGTAAAGGAAAAATAGTTGTAAAATATTAATTATATGTTTTTGTTGACATTTTTTCATAACACCCGAAAGAAAATATAATTAAAATACGTGCTATTTTGAAAAAATATAAACGAAGGATTTCTGTTAAAACAGCGAGCTATTATAAACTATATTTAATTTTAAGTGTCTATATTAATGTTAAAAACAAATAAAGGCCTATGAATCATTAGACAGCCGTTTTTTTTTTTTTTTTTTTTTTTTTTTTTTTTCTTTTTGTCGAGTTCCTTTAATGACGGCACCTTTTTGCTGCATTTGTATATTATTTTGCGATAGTGACGTCCTATGCATGCTTTACTGTAGATGTTTAAGAGTGGATCGTAAATATGGAACCCTTAAGCGGATGCGAATGACGTCATTTTACATAAAATAAAAGCATGTGTTGTAACTCTTAAAATTGAAATATGTTTTGTACTGTTTATATATACATTTTTTTTTTCATCGGGGACGACACTAATTTCTAAAAAAGCAGAAATCCTGTTTTCTAGTCTTATTTATTTTGTCATTAAATAAGGGGAATATTTCTCTTCAGAACTTGGTAGCATTCTGAATTCAAAAAACCCGCTTATCTGGTAAAAGTGATGTACATCAAGGTCGGATCCAGCTCATTATTTAGAAGGGAGGGGGCGGAGGGGTCATGAATTTCCTTTTTTGGGGGGAGGAGGGGGGGAAGAGCATCACATCGCTTTATGATAATTTTTTACATTGAATGAAAGCTATTCCCAAATTCAAACTAACTACTTTTCTGATACTTTCGCGAAATCATTTTCATTCGTAAATACAAAAAATTTGCATTAATATTCGTAAAAATATAAAATTTACCGATATTGTTCAGATTCCAATAAATTAAAGTTTTCCATTTTCTTATATAAAGGCAGAGATTCATTCAGAAAATGTCGTTCATTTGGCATTTCATTCAATTTAGCATTTTTAACCAGGTTTTACAAGTTGACAGCCACAAAAATGTCGTCACAAGGGAACAATTGGCTGTCACTTCCGGAAATTCAGTTTACAAAATCTAATAATTGTCAACGATTAAATGTGGCAAAAAATTTTATTAAACTTTAGAGGTAACAAAACCATACAAATTGGCAGCTATGTGATTCTATTAGTGATATGAAAATTGCAGGTGTAGCCTCTTCCTTCTGCTCAAAGTATTAAATAGTCTTTTTCTATCGAACTTATACCTTTGGAATGGATCATTTTCTTTTTAAAAAAATTATGGCCATTTTTTTTTTCCCAATCTGATTAGAAAATCAGAGTTCTAACTTTTTAAGACTGCTCTTTCATCTTCACCTAACACTCCATTTATAATGTCTGCTTCATAATAATGGAAGCCGTCAGTCCAACAGAAGAAAATAACTCGATTAAAGCAGAAACTCGGTTAAGCGGAACTCGGATAAACGGGACTCTACTGTATATTTCATTTTAAAAGTGATCTTTGGAATATTTTTGTTGGTGTTCTACGAGGGGTCATGACCCCCGTGAAATACCCCTTAGATCTGCTTTTATTTGCACGAACACACTTACTTAAACCGTGTTCTTAGAGATGGCAAAAATCCGGAAGATATTAGCGTTACCAACCAATTTGGCAGATTTTTTAAAAATTCAGTATGCTATCCCTATTTTTGAATAGTAATATTTGTCTTATTTATTTTGTCATTAAATAAGGGGAATATTTCTCTTCAGAACTTGGTAGCATTCTGAATTTATAAAAACCCGCTTATCTGGTAAAAGTGATGTATAGAGACAGATTTAATTCAATTGTTACATTTTAGCATAAACAAAATTGTGAATACAAAGATAAGTAATCGGAACGTTGAAAAGCGCGGGATCGTGAATCTGAAAATTTAAAGGTTCCAAACTTTTTACGGTATTTTACTTATTATTTTTTTTTTATGTCGAAACTAATACTTTATTTTACTGCTCTCTTCGATTTTACATCACTTTACATAATAATATGCTGTATTTTTTAAATACTAAGAAATGTATTGTAAAATTAAAAACATTCGTCTCTAAATAAAAATAGTTCAAATTTAAAAAAAAATCAAAATATAAATAAAAATTAAATAGCTTTCAATGAGTCTTTGCGTGGCACATCTTATCACTTTTATGCCGACACAAAAACACCTAATATATCATCCAGGTTCTTCGCTTGGGCTTTAGTCGAAGATATGGATTTTGAATTTAAGTTCCTTAACTACTTTCATTATACTTACAAGCAGGGATGTAGTGGAGGGTATACGGGGGTATACGCCGTATACCCTCTGGATTTTTTTAAGGAACACCGTATACCCTCTGTTTCTCAAGAAAGCTATAGTATATATACACTAGGGTATACCCTCTGCCTTGAGCTTATACCCTCTGCTTCGAACGTATGCCCTCTGTTCTTTTTACGACTACACCACTGCTTACAAGGAGGGTATCTTTACCGGTCATACTCAGAATATTTAAAAAAATATATACTAATTAAACTCTTATGTAAGTAATAAAGGAGCAGTCAAATTTAGAGGCGGAATTACAGTAGAAAGTCTGTAAAAAAATAAAATACTTTCGAGTATTTGGCACAAAAAGGAAAAAGCGTCACGCGATTTGGCGAGCAGTACTTTTTTTCGCCAAAAGCAAACGATTTTAATGCACCTGAAAATTGCTTGTTAATTGATTTTTAGAATGCATGTAAATAGTATTTAATGAATTTAAACTTAAACAAGAGAGAGTATAATAAATACATTTTTTGTATGACATATTTATGTTGCTTGTTATTTGATTTTATTACTTTATAAACAATTTCATATATAAAAAATATTTTCATATATTTAAGCGTAGTATTCCAAAATAAACGCAAGATGAAGAATGCTGCAGTTATTCATTTCAATATCAAAGAAGTCGTTATTTCCATAGCAAAGATTCATTCAGAAAATGTCGTTCATTTGACATTTCATTCAATTTAGCATTTTTAACCAGGTTTTACAAGTTGACAGCCACAAAAATGTCGTCACAAGGGAACAATTGGCTGTCACTTCCGGAAATTCAGTTTAAAAAATCTAATAATTGTCAACGATTAAATGTGGCAGAAGATTTTATTAAACTTTAGAGGTAACAAAACCATACAAATTGGCAGCTGTGTGATTCTATTAGTGTCATGAAAATTGCAGGTGTAGCCTCTTCTTTCTACTCAAAGTATTAAATAGTCTTTTTCTATCGAACTTATACCTTTGGAATGGGTCATTTTCTTTTTAAAAAAATTATGGCCATTTTTTTTTACCCCAATCTGATTAGAAAATCAGAGTTCTAACTTTTTAAGACTGCTCTTTCATCTTCACCTAACACTCCATTTATAATGGCTGCTTCATAATAATGGAAGCCGTCAGTCCATCAGAAGAAAATAACTCGATTAAAGCGGAAACTCGGTTAAGCGGGACTCGGATAAACGGGACTCTACTGTATATTTCATTTTAAAAGTGATCTTTGGAATATTTTTGCTGGTGTTCTACGAGGGGTCATGACCCCCGTGAAATACCCCTTAGATCTGCCTTTATTTGCACGAACACACTTACTTAAACCGTGTTCTTAGAGATGGCAAAAATCCGGAAGATATTAGCGTTACCAACGAATTTGGCAGATTTTTTAAAAATTCAGTATGCTATCCCTATTTTTGAATAGTAATATTTGTCTTATTTATTTTGTCATTAAATAAGGGGAATTAAATAAGGGATTTTAATGCACCTGAAAATTGCTTGTTAATTGATTTTCAGAATGCATGTAAATGGTATTTAATGAATTTAAACTTAAACAAGAGAGAGTATAATAAATACATTTTTTGTATGACATATTTATGTTGCTTGTTATTTGATTTTATTACTTTACAAACAATTTCATATATAAAAAATATTTTCATATATTTAAGCGTAGTATTCCAAAATAAACGCAAGATGAAGAATGCTGCAGTTATTCATTTCAATATCAAAGAAGTCGTTGTTTCCATAGCAACAAAATTGAATTGACAATGCTCAAACGGACTTAATTTTGAGATTGAAACAATTTTAATTAATTTAATTTTTTTACGGCCGCTCTATCAAGTTTCCGCCGAAATTTTCTTCGTAAACATATCTATCCTCATGTGTAGCATATTCCATAATTTTTTCAGAGTATGCCCGTATGGGGACCTTCCTTATTAGATTAGTAATTGTGTCATTGAATGAAACCTGTATGACCTTTTCTTTCATTACCCGACTGCCAAGAAGGGTTATGTGTGTTTCACACGTATCTGGGTATGTGGATTTCTTTATACCCTCGAAACATCCCAACTGCTGGATGGATTTTAATGAATGAGACCTCTATCGATTCGTCTTAACCGTCCAATGGTTATAGGCTAGATTTTGTTTTTAGAAATTCAAAATGGCGGCCGTAAAATACAAAATGGCGGTAGAGACGAAAAAAAAATTTACGCACCATACTGAGTGGCATATCATTGGATAGGTCTTTTAAAATGAAGACGATGTTTCATTGACTATTTTACAGTCAAAAGCTCCGTTTAAATATTACACAGCCTGGAAGTTGTGTAGGTAGGATCCCTAGCTTCACTGCAACTCTAACCTTCATAGACATCTATAGACCTCATCAAAACAGTGTTTATAGATAGGAACTAACCATTAAACACAACTTAAAAGTCATCAATGCAAGTAAATAAAAAAATAGGTCAGTAATATAAAAAAAAATAGTTTCACATTGATGAGAAATAATTAATTAGTTCGCTTTTTATGCAGTCGGGTTTTTTTTTATTTCTTAAATTTAATTTAATTTTATTGAAATACAGTGAAACTTCCATTTAACGAATAAGTCTCGTCGTTACACTTAAACACTTCGATCTTACACTTAAAACTACGAAGAAATTTCGTTCAATAGAATTCAACTCAAATTCATGAAATTTGTATAATAAAATACACATACGTTAAATGAAAAATACACATAAAATGGAAATATTGGGAAAATGCAGGCAGTATTGTATAATTCAGGCAATATAGTTTAAGCAATTTTTTTTTTTTTTTTTAACCATTTGGAAAAATGGTTATTGTTTTCGTTAGGATAGGAAATGAAAAGCATATCTGAAAGTTTTTATTGGTTTAATCCGCACTTTATTCGTTTTGTGATTGGTCTATACAGTAATCTGTATTTTTCTTTAGTTTCAACAGAAATGGACAACAGAGTGTTGCCACTATGACAAAAAAGTAATAAAAACTACAAAAAAAAAATTAATAACTCAGAAACAAATTGAGATACAGCTTTCAAACAAATTGCATTTAAAAGTACATTTTTTTCTCTACACGACGATGTAAAAAGTAATATTGTGGGATGTTTAAAAGTTTCAGAATGAAATTTCATTTAAAATGGGTCATCAGATTTCTTGGAAATCTGACGACGAAAAAGGCCTTTTCCCGAACAGCCAATGAAATGCTTGGATAATACGCAAGTTTCAGGTAGATAATAACTAATGAAAATGAAAGAAAATGAATAACAGTTTCTGTCAAAGAGTTAATTTTAATTTGTAAGATTTTCACGTGCAAAAGAAAAATGGAATAAGCCAATTAAAAATAACAAAAAAGATAAATAGGACAAGAATGAATACATATAAATATTTCACACCAAATACGAGTCGCAGGCGATTTCTGTCGCTTGCAGTTTTTACGTGTCATAACACTATTAATGTTTAATTCATGGCGTACGTAATGTATGATCAACTCCGTGCGATTTTTTTAGGTCTTAAATTTTAGTCTTTGAAAAAATCATTTTCCAGATGGTCGTTGTAATTTGTTAAATTGCTTTTTTATTTATTTATTTTATTTTTTATTTATTTTTTTTTTTGTGTGTGTGTGAAGTGTAGACACATGTGAAAAATTTTATTAGAATAATGTCTAAAAAATCACATAATAAAGAGAGGTAAACAAAAACTGAAGCGTAGCGTAGCTTTTCTCTTTTTCTCAGTATTTCAAATCCTTAACTTTTAAAATTTCTTTGTTACTGGTTTCTTTTTAAAAATACACTTTTCATAACAAAAAGTTTTCCCGTTTTTTTAAGTATCTGACATCCATCTGTAACATTTTCGTGAAACTGGAATACCCTTCTTTGTGTATCAAAGGTTTTTTAAATTTCTTTTAATTTCATTTTCATACAATCTGCTGAAATACATTCATACATACGACGCAACAGCAACCTCTCCATTTGAATGTTGCACACGCACGAAAGTGAAAAAAAACTTCGTTATATAGAATATATTTTTAGTAATAGGGAGATTAATTTACATGTTAATGGTGTTAAAAGTCAAGGTTCAGCAGAAAATTTCGTTAAGTAGAAAACTTCGTTAAAGGGAAGCTCGACTGCACACATTTTATTGGTATACATCCCAAGATTTATAGTTAAAAAAAAGTTACAGCTATTCATTTATTTTGACCCTTCTTAATTAATTTTTAATTAACCATTAAGATTGAAGATGAACATCCCAATCTTTTAAGGGGATTTACAATACAATTACAATATTCAAAGGGAAACTTAAATTTTATCTTTGATAGGTCGACACTGCTGGAGTTTCGAAAGAATGTAAAATTAACAGATGCTACAGTACAAGGAAAAAAAAAACCCTCACAAAAATCTGGCTAAACATCGGAAAGATAAACTGCCAGAATCGAAACTGATGCCTCTTAAAAAAAGAAAGTATTTTCACCCAGCCTATTGAAGAAAATACATTTGCTTTGAAAAACTGAGCATTGTCTTACATTAAATATCCCGCGAGTCGAAATCATTATTTACGAAATTGAAGAATTGATCTCTAGCGCAGTTAAATAAATTTGAAAATACTATAAGCTTAAGTATCATTGTACGAAATATTTATGAAAGCCGGATGTGTGCTTAAAACTTATAGTGCTTACGAACTTATATTCGTATGCACATGCTTTATAATCGTCAACCTAGATAATATCATGGAAATACGGGTAGTGAATATAAAAAAACATGAAAACATTTAAAATGCTTTATGACATTACTACATAGGTGTGATAAAATATATACAAATGTTTAAAAAAATTTAAAACACTAGATGTTAAAATGATAAAAAAGCTACTCCAAGCGCTTTCGGCTAACCTTAAGCCTTTGCCAAGGAGAAGAGAATTGACTGAGAAAACGGTCGACGCTCGATGTTCACTGCTACACATAGACCGGAAAGCTCAATCCTCCGGGAGACCAAACTCACAGGAGTGTTTGGTCTCCTGGAGGATTGAGCTTTCTCTACCTTCACCCTCCTTCAGTTGGGTAAGACCACCTGCAGACACCCTGAAGAGTGTTTCCGGTCAATGTGTAGCAGTGAACATCGAGCGTTTTCCCACTCAATTCTCTTCTTCTTGACAAAGGCTTAATTAAGGTCAGTCGAAAACGCTTGGAGTAGTTTTTTTATCATTTTAACATCTAGTGTTTTAAATTTTTTTAAACATTTGTATATATTTTATCACACCTATGTAGTAATGTGTTTTAATGAAGCATTTTAAATGTTTTTATATAATAAACAAAGGTGAATCTGGCGTTCAAGATTGGATTATTTTATTAACGGGTAGTGAAGATAAACAAATCTACCTTCTTACACAGATACTTTACGGGTTTTCATTATAAAGCTTTAACTATTAATTTCGAACTGTTAAACAAGGTTACAATTTTCATTTTAAATCAACTAATTGCGAATTTGAATTATTATTAATGCAACCAACAGACAAAATACTTGGAGTTTTCATTTGAAATTGCATAGAAAATGAGTAAACTTTAAAGAAAATTTCATAACGTTATCTTAATATTTAATAGTATTACCGTTTTCCTATTTCAGAAAGAAAATATATTTAATTTTAAATATGTCAGGCATTATACAAAAATCAGCGGAGTGCAATTTTTTAGATTATTCTAAAAATATAAAATATGAATTCAAAAGAAGGTATATTTAATTTCAAGAAATATGGAAATCAGTATAATCTTACTTCACATCTGATGTTGAAAATGTTGATCGGAATTCATTACTGGATTTAATAAAATTTCAGTGCATTTCCATATTAGAGCGAAACTATATGGACATGAGGGTTCCAAATTTCTGTAATTATTCAACAATCAACCCATTTTTTAATGTATAATGGTCAATTAGGCATATTTTAAATATGTTCAGTAGCGCACTTTTATACGACCTCTTTGCGTAGCTGCCAGTCTTTTGTTATTTTTGAGTCAAATAAACATAATTTCAACCATAAAATGTTTTTAATTAATTAAATCAATTAAATAGCGGATAGATAAAAAACGCATTTTATTAAATAAATTTTCTGGTTCAGAATTTGACTTTATTGTTATTTTTTACTTTAAGAAAACATAGAGTAGGCAGTTGTGTCTTTTCTAGGTCAAGATTAACAAACCAGCGTGTATAACCAATTTTTAAAAGATATACAATTTAAAAAATTCAATAAATTTTATAAATTCCGTTGATAAAAAGCAATTTTTAGTTTTATTTCCAAAAATAAAATAAAATAAACTGTTTAATAATAACTTTGGAACTTTGCGGGGATATTTCTTTAACATGGCTGTGTTTTGTAAAAACAAATTTTATTCTGCGCAATGGTAAGATTATTATCTACTTTTTATGTGGCCCGCAGATTGTATATAATGCTTAATTTAGGCCGCAGTAGTAAATGAGTTTGACATGCCTGTTCCACACCAATTGTATCACATAAATCACAATTTTAGAACGCTTTTTGCTTGTAGAATTTAGAACTCTTTTTCTTGAAAGAAAACTGTTATGGACGAGCATTTACGTTTCTAAAGAAAGAGCCATGCCAAATTTCAAGTTTCTTGCCCCACTAGTTCTAAACAAATTATAATTCAAAACGTTTTCTTCTCATTTCAATTTTTTAAATTTCGAATTTTTCAGAAACCGTTTTTTTTTTTTTTTTTTTTTTTCAAGCATTTACATCTTAAATTAACCACCATGCCATATTCCAACTATGTCACATACATTGCAATTTTAGAATTTCGTTTGCTGCTACACCTTTTAAATTTTGAATTACAAAATAACTGTTCTGGGCGAGCATTTATGTCTATAAAGTAACAGTCATGCCAAATTTTAAGTTTCTAGACCTAAAAGTTCCAAATAAATCGTACTTTAGAAAGTTTTTAGAAAACATTTCTAACTCATTTCACTTTTGAATTTCGAACTTTTTAGAAACCATTCATAGAAAATATTTACGTCTTAAAAGTAACCATTACATCAATTTTCAAATTTCTAGCCGCAGTAATTTTACAGAAATCTCCATTTTAGAAAGTTTTTGTGTCCTGCCTCACTTTTGGGTTTCAAGAGCCGACATAGAATATAGCCCATTTTGGTATATAAATAATAACCTATGGCCACAAAAATAGCCTGTGCAGGTTACCGACATAAAATATAGCCTATGCTGGAGCAGGGATGATCACCAGCATTTGCCACCATTATGTTTTAAATAGGTTTGGTAGTTCCAAAAATTACCCCTACAAACAAACACAAAAACGTTATCTTTTTTATAATATTAATATAGATTCACCACAGACAAATTCAGGTTTATCTGTTGGGTGTTTGGGGAGCTAATGGAGGTGTCGATATCTAATAAACACTTGCTCTAATAACCTGATGCTTTTTATAACATTCCAAGTTTTCTCGTGCCTTTTCATTTGCGACACATCAACTTTGGCTAAATTTTGTGTTTACCAAGACTTGTAAAAGGTGACTACTGACGTTTTTTCGCGATTTAAAGTTATCGGAATAGTTTTAAAAATCTTGCACATGAAAATCGTCAAGAAAGTGTTGCTCCACTACCCAATGCTTCCTGCAGTATGTGGTTGTACAAGACACGTTAAAGTTGCATATTTTATCTTATTTGGAGACTAAATAACTAAAGACAGTTTAAAAAATGAAAATTGCTTCGGTAGATCTGTGTGGGTTGGGTTGGGTTGATTATTGACGGCCAATTATCTACACTAGGGATATGGGCCCGGGTGGGAAGTGCCCTCCGTGGGGGTCTTTCTAAGGGAACCTAATCCGTATTTACGCATGGAAAATCCACGGCTCGAAGAAAACCACGAAAACTCCGAACGATTAGGCCGACGGGCGCGATTTGGGTCGAACCCAGCACCTCCCGTCTACCAGCTTCGAGAGCAGAACCTCTCGGCCACTGGTGGGGCCAGATCTGTGTGGGAATTGAAAAGTTAATAAAAAGAACTTTTAGTTTCGCTGGTGGGGAGTGTTCTCGTTTGACTCGAGGTACCCGCCTAATATCTAGTGCTTTATCAAATGCATGATAGGAAGAATATTTAAAATAAAAAATAAAAATTTGTTATTTGAGACTCTCTTAGTTCGAATGCCACTTCATTGAAACAAATCGCCTGAATTGTACAATTCAGTGACCGTTTATTTTGTGTGAATTAACTTTCTAGCAATCGCCAAAATACATTAAATCGCATTTGTCAATATAAAAGTACATTTAGTCGCTAATATAGTTTTCCATTACAAGTGACATTCCGACTGTTTGCATCTATATTCAATAAAGAGAAAGAAACACTAATTATTCAACACAATTTAAAGATCTCCTTAATAAGAGAAATATAGGAAAGTAATAAATTATTTTTATTGTTATTGGCATTTAAAATTTCTGCAATAGACACACGGATGGCATTGAAGCGGCATTCTTAAGCCTCATCACCACGTCAAGGTGGAGTCTCGTCGATGAGGCCCCCCTCCCCCCTACAGCAGAGATGGACAATTGATTCTTTGAAACATTGTTAATATCTGATTGCTTCATAACCACTTAACTGTCATATTTTTTTGACACCATAAACTAAAAAGTGGGAGCCAACACCACTTTTTAAGTACAAAAATATTTTCCTTAAATAATCAACAAAAGTCTGCCATTTAATGAACCGAAGATTTCAGGTAAAATTAGTGGTGTGGAAAAGCTTTTAGTAACGAAGTAATCTAACTTTTCTTGCCCGAACTCTGTTCGAGCAAAATATTTAAGTGGTTAACAAAAAGGTGGACAAATATTTTACAATATAACAACTATCCTTAAAATGTATCAAACACTGTTGTACAATTTAATGTTCCATTGATATAAAATACTCTCTGAACTTTACTAATATAGCCTAATCGTCTTTTTGCTTTTGTTCGTTAAACTATTTTTTATTTCTGCCACTAAAAAGCGACTTTTTTGTCAATGGCTGCTATGCAAATTCAAAAGTGCAATTAATTTAATAAAATTTAACTTCAGAGGACCGCCCGTACATAACAGTCAGTTTCGATCTCTGAGGCTAATGCAGTGTTGCCAGATTGGGGACTTTTTTGTCCCCAGATTGTACATTTTCACCGCTTTTCTGAAATAGAAATATTCGGCCTATTTAAAAATAGACTAAAAATTCTAAAAATAATGCGAGTTGTACTATTTTAAAAAAGTGGTGACAGTCAAATAATCTGAATTAAAAAAGTCCCCAATCTGGCAACACTGGGCTAATGCCAAACGAACGTCTTTTTTCATGTTTTTTTCTCTTTTACGCACATCCCTACACCTTCGCTACCATGTGTAGAGATGTGTGTAAAAGAGAAAAAAGCGTGCAAAAAGACGTTCGTCTGACATTAGCCTTAATCTTAACTAACTGTTAATTAGAGCTGAAACCGAAGTTGATCCTTAAAAACTCGTTTGAAATAATAAAAAGAAAGAAAAGGTTGATGAATTGTCCAGCTCTGCTTTTTATACGCGCGCGGCGCTAAATATAGCTTTTTCATTTCCCCAATAAAACCCCAATTACTTTAATTTGTAAATAATGATTAAGAGAATCGATTTCTCACAAATACAAGTGAACTATGGGAAATCGACTTACCCCACACCCCTTTAAAAAAAACTGCACTCGAGGAATGCCAAAAAGGAAGGAAGACAGATACTTTTAAAGCCCGATGACAGTGGGCTGTGATGGTAAAAATGCAGAAAGAGCCAGTGATGCAATAACCAGAGAGATGGTATAAAGCCCGATGGCAATGGGCTATGGTGGTGAAAATGCCGAAAGAGCCAGTGATGCCAGAAGAAAAGATCAATGTTGTTAAGCCCGATGGCAATGGGCTATAAGATGTTAACAGAGAATGGGAGAACCAGAGAAAACGACCAGAAGATTGCGCTGTGCCTCGGAAACCTACACCTATCACATTCGTTCCTAACGTGGATTAAAGAGGAATGGGGAGCTTTATGTTACCGGATGCCTACCATAAGGAAATCGCAAATATTTATCTGAAGTTTTAGACTACCTAACCACTGCTGTTTTTTTATTTAGTTTAGTGTTTAACATTTTTTTGGTTTTTTATGTGTATTTTTGTTTTTTTTTATTTTTGTTTTGTTTTGTTTTTATTTTTATGGGGATTTTATTTGTTTTCTATTTTTATGTGTATTTTTGCTTTTTTTTATTTGTGTTTTGTTTTTATTTTTATGGGATTTTTTATTTGTTTTCATTTTATTTTTATGTTTTTTTATTTGTTTTGTTTTTCTATATTTTAATTAATAAGTGTTGTTTTTAATATTTGAGCATTATTAGTTTGTTCTATTTTTATGGATGGTAAATTTAGATTTAAACAGGCCAAATAAGAAATGTTGTATTTTAAAAACTACATACGTATAAAATATATAATTTACAGAAGTAGAAATTGCCGAATAAAATCATTTATGTTTGTAATATTTTATACACTGGATAGAAAATTTTAATATATACATAATGAAATGCCGCAGTAAATAATGAAATACATAAATAATACATCAATATAATAATAAAAATACATAATACATAAATATAATATTAAACAAATAAATATAAGATGTATAAAATAGCATGGGCTACGAAGGTGACTTTAAATGTAAGAAAAGTATTTTTACAAAAATACACTCAGATCCACCAACAGCATTTATATAAAACAATATTTGTATCATTAAATTTAAATAAAAAAGTATTAAGGTGTCCTTTTCTTTGCAAACGATCAAATAAACATGCCTATAAGATAACGGTACTTTTCGATTATAGAAACACCAATTGACACCAAATACAAATGCTGGTACAAATCTAACTAGTTATTGAGAAAGATAAGCCTATGGACGTATAAAATTGAAAAAAAAAAAAGAATTAGAGTTTTATTCAGTGCAAAATCTGTACAAAAATTAAAAATAAAATATTTGAAATTCTCGAAAGAAAAATAAGGTTATAACATACTAAGTCGTACAGAGAAATAGGTACTTTCTTTTTTGTAGAGACCTTGGCGAGATAAAGAAAATGACTTTGGTGTAAGAAATCGGGTAATCTATTAACTGTTTCACATGCACAGTAATTTTTCAAAATTGAGATAATTTATTTAATATGTATACTCAGAAACAGTATATCTAATAAAAAAAAAAATAATAAGAAACTTGTCTGATATATAGAAAATCAGGAACAAGTTCTTTAAAACACACCTAAACAAACATAATACTCCATCATTTACTGTTTTTTTTTTTCATCGCTTTTTAAGTTATTTGGCAACACATCGAACCTTCTTATTCCCAAAATGTGCTAATACTATTTAAAAATCGTCAAGGCCCTCATAAAAAAGAAATACCTAGAAATAAGTTTATTACCACGCTTGACTATGTGCAAAAAATTTTCGCTTTACAAAATTTGGTAGAAGGTGAAAAATGACATCCCTATAACCGGAAAGTATCAACTTGGCTTTTAAATATCTTAAATTATGTGAAGCTAAATCATTTCTTAAAAAAAAAACGAAAGTAATAATACGAGTGAATCACAAAGAAAAGTTATTATTCTATTACTTAAAAAAAAAAAAAAAAAAAAAAGAAGTTTAGAAGTCATTACTTTTGAATATATTTTAAGCGAACAGCTTAATGGTTTTTAGAAAAACAATCTTACTATCTAAACTAACCAAGGATGTAAGATGCAATGGTCTAAAATGCTGATCAGATAAAAGTTAACTGTTTGTGGACTGGTGCATATATCTTTTTCAAAAATTGTAAATATGAATAAAATATGATAATTTGAATACTTAATGCAAAAATGTCGCCGAATTAAACTATTAAAAATATACTGCTAGATACATTAAATTAAAAAAAATTCCAGAAACGCGATTTCTTAAATTTTACTTTACATTTAATCGTCAGCTTCGTAACCGCAGCAGCAGAAAGTCAAAGCTCTCTGCCACCATTTTACCTTCTTTGATGGCATGGGGGGAGGAGGCAGATCTTCTTCAACTTCCCAGGTTGCTTCTGGAACTGGAACGAGCCCCATGCCATCGTAAGCACTCCACGACACGGCTTTCCCTAAATAGAATTTTTCATTAGGGCACCAATCATCAACACTTACCCCCATACTTACTTCATCCCAATGACGGCGGGAGAAGAAGGAGCCGAAAGAGAGTGCCGCTTCCATCTTCAGATACACTTCAACAATCTGTAAGGTAAGAGAGAAATTGAATTGAAATGATAGTCGAATTTGATGGGTTTTCATTATTGTATTTGGGGTGTCTAACAATGATCACACAAATATTGCTGTATAGACCATTACGACGTAACGAGCAGTGCTACCCTATCAAAAGTTGCATGACACTTTTAACTGTTTATCCGTAAACTTTTCCATTTTAAATCATACGAGTCGAAACCCGTCGAATTCGATGAATGAAAATGTTTAAAAGAATTCACTGACGAGCGCAGGGGGCCTTGTCATTTTAAAAAAAAGTTTACAACAATTTGGGTTTCAGAAAGTAAGTCAAATAATGTAAACAGCTATGAGAACAAGACTAATGAACTTTTATGCTTATTTATATATAGATAAACATTTTATTTATATATGTTATCATTAATGATGTTGTTGTTTTTTATGTACAATTTATTTCTGCTAGCATGTAAAAGTGGACAAATGGCTTGTTTATATGAAGGAAATTGTATAAATATTGAAAAAAATTGCTTGTGTATACAAGACCTTGAATAAGGTTGCCAGAAAATAGGCATGAAAATTTTCTTTTCTCTCCTCGCCCATTATCTCTAGCTCGCCAAGGCCCGTATAACTGGAAAAGTATCGTACAACTTTCTGCATGCACTAACAAGCATGAAAAAGCAAAAATTATATTCTTTCAGGAACCAAACTTACCGAGTCATGATAATAAAATTGCGTTTTTTCGCCTTTAAGGGAAAAAAAACTGAAAACCCATAACATTAAAGGCATCATAACTCTGATAGTTTTGATAGTACGAAAATGAAATTTTTAGGATTTTACTGGCTAGAGGTAGGAGAAAGTTTTTTCTAAATATAACTTATGGGATCCAAGGTCCGTGTAAAAATTTAACAAATGTAATAAAAAGTAAAAAACCTTTTCAACACTTTCCAACATAGTGGAGAAGAGTTGATGAATTTCGGTTTGTCTGTCCGTGCTCAAACTCAAGTAAATAGAGAGATATTACCAATTATTTGATATATGTCATTGAAGTGTATCCTAGCATGTTCGATTTTGAAAATGAAGTGTTTAGGATTTAAAGTTCCTTTACAGGGATGCTCAAAAGAATACTGTTATAGTGCGGTCTACAGAGCTGTGCAAGGTGACGTCACGAACAGGTTTTTGCTGCTGCTGTAGGACAGCTATTAATATCTGTGTGCCCTACAGCTTTTTTCATTGTTCTCCGGTAAAAGTCACGTGATGTAAACTGCTCTATAGGGAAAATCATTTGCGGTGTATTTAATGATGTTACACCATTTCAAACATATTGAAATTAATATATATCACAGAAGTGCTATACCAGAGGGTCACTAAACAGTATTGTGTGCCTATCACAAATAGTTCATGGTCACACAAAAACTTCCGTTACAACACTGTCTATGAGCATTCATTTCTGGAAGTGCATTTTTAGTTGTGGTATGCGTCTTGGAATTTATCTAATTTTTCTAATATTACTTGGTGTGTATGAATTCTACATATCGTATACAGGGCTGCACAGAAGAATTCGAATACATTTCCGCATACGGATGGAAATGGGTTAAGGAGAGTTTTTAACTATGTTATGCGTTTCAATTTTAGCTTACTAGAACAATTAGTATATATACAAATCTATAATCCTATACAGGGCTGCATAAAGAGTTTAATTATGTTTTCGATTATAGAGGTTAATTGCTATAAATGTGTTTTTTAAATGTGTAATGCGTTTTCTAAATTGTTAATTTAGACATCATCTTTCGGTACAAATGTCATATTCGCCCCATATTGGTGCGATTTTTTTCGGTTGCCAATTTGGCGAAAACATCAACAGCATAAACAACATAATCCGGGTTACCACATCAAGCAAAATAACAACACTTTGGCGCAAGTTAAATACCTGTTGCCTATATGATATTGGCGACAGAAAAAAATCCCGCCAATATGGGGCGAATATGACATCTGTACCCATATTTCACTTTATAAGGAAAGGGCAACTGACGTCACTGTTTGTCGAATAACTGTGGATCAGCAAGAAAAACCTGTCCATTCTTTATGACTCCTACCTGTACACATGAGGTAGGACAATTTGATGGGTCTACGTTTAACAGGTCTCTAATATGATTGACTTATGTCGTTAAGACTATTCCTGCAATGATCGTTATGACAAAAATGTTGTTGGTAGATTGGTTGACGAAAGTGTTTGTTTGTAAACATGCCCTTTCCTTATAGACCGGGATGCGGCAGCACGGGCAATCCCCTCATCGAGTTCACTGCTGAAATTTCAGAATAAGTTAAAAATAGACTCGCATATTAAAACGCAAACGGTCTGCCTAGTCCTATCTTGATGGAAAACCCCTGAAAACCCGATTTTAGCGGTTGACTCGTAGTTTTACCATTTTGTTTTCATGCACCCAGTCCTCTATGTTTTTAAACCATTGGATGCAGAAAAGCACAGTGGTAAACGTAAGAGTCAACCACTCAAATCGGGTTTTCAGGTGCTTTCCACTAAGATAGGACTTGACAGACCAGTTGCATTTTAATAGGCTAATAGAGTTCTGTCTAATCCTGGAATTTTAGCCGTCAACTCGATGAAGTGATTGTCTATGCAGCCGCCTCCGGGCCTATTAGACATCATCTTTCACCTTATTAAACTAATTTCGTCACAGTCTTCTGAATGTGTTGGAAAGTGTTTATAAACTGTGCTTGACGAAGGATTTTTCTTTCTTGATTTCGACGTACATGGCTTTTCATAGGACGAAAAGCAACACATGAAGCATTTTTGCAGCAGGAAATACACCGTACAAAAGATAAATATTTCTTAATTTAGGAGAATATAATATAATCACAAACGAAAATATATACAATAACAATAACTTCATCCATCTGAGTTATCCGCGACACCGTAGGCCTTTCTTTAGCTTTAGAATCCGCAGAAACCCGCGTGGTTTCTAGATTCAAAGAAGCATTTAATAAAAGAGACGTTTCTTTCGCCGCCTCCTATTTTCGGAAACGTTTCCAAGGAGTATTTAGGGTGTATTAACGAATTTTCTTATCCCGGAATATAGGTTTTTCGGATACAATCCATCCGTACGGGAACACTTTCATGTTCAACAAACCTATTTTACATAGATAAGTATGATACATTAACAGTATTAGCGTTAATATTAAAATTAATATTATTCTTTTACTCTTGGATCTGACAAATTCTGAAATGTGAGAAGGGTAATAATTAAATGCTAACTTATTCAGTTAAAATTAAAGAACAATTTATTTACAGATTAATGACACGAAACAAAACATTATTTACAATTATAGGCTCGAATAGAGCAGATCCTGCCCAACACTAAGTTATACGTTGAAATAATGCCTACGTACTGGGTAGTATTATTAAACTGTGCGCTATTCCCTTCTCACTTTATCGAACTCAACAAGGCTTACCGGAGAACTACACAGGTATCTACCTTCGCATACACGTTTCTCCCCGCAGGAGTAAATCCTTTCTCAGAAGCACTTTTACTGGCAAAATCCATGTCCAGAAGCCTCGCTAAGGGGAGGGGGACGGGGGGGGGGTCCTTCCCCTCAAAAATTAGCGAATGTTATTACACTTGGCAAATTTACAAATTTAGTTGGCAAATTTGTTTTAAACTTTAATAAAAACTATAATATATTTTCTATTTCTGATAGACTTGGCAAAAATTACAAAACAAATTGGGAATAATCTTAAACTTTTAACAAATAAGAACTATATTACATTTTCTAACTGTGGTAAGTTGGCAAAATTGTAAAATGAGTTGGCAAATACTGAAATTTGACTTTGCAATTTAAGGTTCTCTCCCCCACCAATAAAAAGTCTTAGCGATGGCGCTGTCCACGGCTCCAACCTCCAGCTCTCACCACGAGACTTCCGCTAAACACTACCTGCCACTCTCTCTCTCAGTTCCTACCCCGAGAGAAAAACACGTGGGGCCTCCCTTGTACAATCACGGAATCACTTTGCCTCCCACTGCCCAGTTATTCACTAGAGATAACCAAGGACATATTTTGTCCCTTATCTAATTTCCTTTTATGACCCCATTCTTTTATACAAAAGAAATACTGGTCTATACAGTGGACCTTTTCATACAATAAGATGTGAATACAATATCCCATTCCAAACTTCCAGATAAGAAAAAAATATTTCTCTAACCCAAGTACGTAGAACTTGATTTACAAATAAAATACAATATGTAAAATAAAGTAATATTTATTAACAGACATTATCTTAATGAGTTCCACACGCGCATTAAGTCAGAAACGTGACAGGTTCATTGAGAATGGATAGCATCCTCAAAACTCATGTTCAAGAATGAGAAAACTGATCAATGTACTAACTAATTACTGATTAATATAAGCTATAAAAACTAATTGGAAAAGTTTCCGAAATTCAGTGGCAGTCAAAGAAACTTTGTTTTTATAAACGCTTCTTTAAATCTCGAAAATAGACGAGTTTCTGAAGTTTCTAAAGAAAAAACAAGTTA
This sequence comes from Maratus speciosus, assembly GCA_963932465.1. Classification (NCBI taxonomy): domain Eukaryota; kingdom Metazoa; phylum Arthropoda; class Arachnida; order Araneae; family Salticidae; genus Maratus; species Maratus speciosus. The sequence continues at coordinate 628,935,791 of OZ010788.1, read as the reverse complement.
GAAATTGCACGGCAAATGAGGTGCGCTCGTACTATAATTAGTTTTATAAATATTTTTTGCACCACATATTGTACTGAATGTATATTTTAGTGCACTTCATAAGTGCATATCCATTTCGTTCTCTTCGAAAGGCTGTCACATCATTAAAATGCACCTGCAATAATTTTTTCCCATTGGCCGTCATGTAACGGAAAACTTTTGACTGTCCCTGTCATTAAACTATACATCCAATTTTCATAAAATTTGAAATGACTCGACAAAATGTTGCAACAGTTATATATTTAAAATTTTAGAGCATTCGGTTGGATAGTTTTTGATCTGTTATATTCGGACGGACGGACAGACAGACGGACGGAGCGACGACTATGGTGCTACGTATTTATATAATTACGAATGCACCTGAAAACGCTTTTCGAGATCGTTGGCAACTAGAAAGACGTTATTCTATATTTTTGTTCGTGGTTCTGTTAAAAAAAAAAAAAAAATCGTAGATTAAAAAACATTTATCTTATTTTTGCAGTATATATCTCTAAATCTTACACGTTTAGGAATTAGCTTAAGATAGCGCAACAGGAAAAAAAAATATTTAGACAATCATTTTAAGATTTCTAAATTAATTTCCTCACGTATAATCGTAAATTATCTAATATTAAACTATTAATTAATTAAAATGATATATTTTTTAAATATTACACGCTTCACTTTTTGTTTAATTTATTTTCTGCTTTTTAACCTTTAAAATGTTTCATTGCTGCAGTTTCACAGCCATTTGGCCCATTTTAGCTAGCCTTTATGGGCGTGTCATTAAATCCATTGTTGTTTTAACTTGTATACAGTTGTACTAGTCAAAGAGTATTAAGCAAATAAAATCATAAGACGAAACGCACTATTTCACCTTGATTCAAATGTTCAAAAGTTCATATGTAACATGAAGTTTTGAAAAGTTCACTGTTTTACTTAAAAGGCGACTAAAATAATAAAAGAGATGTTACAAGTTAAAAATATACATTTTATTTAAAAACTTCTTAGTACTTTCGGGCTTTCCCCAGCCCTTCATCGGAGAATATTATAATAACTAATTGCTGTTTATTTATACAAATACGTTACTTCATTTTGAAAATGAGAGAACCATTAAATTAAACTAGAACGAGAGAACTATTAAAGATGAAAGTAGTAAAATAAAAGGAACTGCGGTTAATAATAATATATATATATATATTCTCTAATTAAGCTCAGTCCAAGAAACTGCTATTTCTACTTTTAACTCTAATAAATACTGGCTCTGTCATTTTCAAAATGAAGTGACTTATTTGTATAAATAAACAGCAATTAGTTATTATAATATTCTCTGATGAAGGGCTAGGGAAAGCCCGAAAGTACTAAGAAGTTTTTAATTAAAATGTATATTTTTAACTTGTAACAACTCTTTTATTATTTTAGTCGCCTTTTAAGTAAAGCAGCGAACTTTTCAAAAGTTCATATTACATATTTTATGAGTATTAAGCAATTAATCACCTATGCCGAATTAGCGAAAAATGATATAAACACTTTTACACTAGCATCTAAATCGCGCCCCTCACAACGGCTCTTATCACAAATGCACCCTAGAAATTCCCTAAGCTGCCGAGAAAATCCCTATTTAAAGGGAAAATATGGTTTCTTGTTCAGTTGGTTTCCCCCATTCGATATTTTAAATGCATGTAACCAAGCAATCTTTTGTTATTATTGTTATTTTAGTAGTTATTATTATAGATTTGTGATTTTATAATAACAGTCGTTTTGATATAATTATGCCATTTTATAATTTTTTTCTTGTTTTTTGTTTTCTTTTTTTGTGATGAACGTATGAGCGCATAGCGTTCATGAAAACTAAAACAGATAACTGGGTGCAGCAACCTCGTCGTGCAGCAGTCTCAAAAACGCAGTAATTCGCGAGAGCCGCGATCACGAACGAACGAAATTCGTTAACGTTGCAACCAATAACGAGCGTATGAGCGCGTAGCTCTCATGAAAACCGAAAATAAAAACATCACTGGATGCAGCAACCTCGTCGTTTAGCAGTCTCGAAAACGCATTAAATTCGCGAAAACCGGAATCACAAATGGACGAAATTCGTTAACGCCGCAAGCAGTTACGAACGTATGAGCGTATAGCACTCATGAAAACCGAAAAGAAACATCACTGGGTGCAGCAGTCTCTAAAACGAAGTAATTCGCGAAAGCCACGATCACGAACGAACGAAATTCGTTACCGTCCTAATCAGTTACGAACGAATGAGCGCATAGCGCTCATGAAAACCGAAAAAAAAACATCAATGGGTACAGCAACATCGTCGTGCAGCAGTCTCTAAAACGCAGTAATTCGCGAAAATTACGATCACGAACGAACGAAATTCGTTAACGCCGCAATCAATAACGAACTTATGAGCGCATAGTGCTGGCGATAACCGAAAAAAAACACATCACTGGATGCAGCAATCTCGTCATATAGTAGTCTCGAAAACGCACTAAATTCGCGAAAACCGCAATCACAAACGAACGAAATTCGTTCACGCCCATATCACTCATAAAAAGAAAAAAAAACATTGGATGCAGCAGTCTCAAAGACGTACTAAATTCGCGAAAGCCGCGATCACAAACGAACGAAATTCGTGCACGTCGCAATCGCTAACGAACGTATGAGCGCAAATCAATTTCATTTAACATGATGGGCATGAATGATATTTGTAAGTCTTTTTCTCATTTTTTATTTGTAAAAACTATAGTCTGAATATGCAACACTAAAATAAACTATAATGAAAACGTATGAGACAGGGCGAAGTGCCAGGGAATTTCTCGGGTGCATTTGAGATAAGAGCCGTTGTGAGGGGCGCGATTTAGGCGCTACTGAACTACGCTAATTTGAATAACCAAATATCATTACGATATAAATATTGGGTACTACTTGATTATCTCGTCAGCCAATTTTACCAAATTATGCAAATGACATAATTTTTATTTTAAATAACGAAAGAAAAAATAAATTAGTAAAACATTAATAAAAATAAAAATAAAAAGTCGAATTAAAAATCACTTGATGAGGTAACAGACACGTGTAAAGTGTTTAATGCCCAGTGGCTCCATTTTGCGAACATCAATTATTGGCATTTAAACTTATAGTTTGGCGATAGTTTTTTGGTCGACGGGATAATCAAGTAATACCAAATATCAGTACGATATAAATATTGTTGCGATTTTACAGTTCAAATTTGGTGATGAAAATTACTACAGTCAGCGGTACTTCCTTGTTATAGTAGCCCCCACAATTACTATTACGGGGCTTCATGCGACATCAAGAAAATCCTCAGGTGTCTCCTGCTATTTAATATCGCAGTCTCCACTTTGTGCATGAATATTGCGTATTGCAAAACAGAGATTAAATATGAGAAGTTTAATGTTGAGTTATTTTCCCCTAATTTTCCATAATCGGAATCAACCTCAACGATTGGCGGTAAATGAGGTTAATCTTTTATAATATAGCCAAATAGGAATGGCATGCGTCCATCATGAGCAATGTCGGTGATAACGATGTTTAAATCGCACTTAGGTTGATATATTGCCAATAAAAACACATTCTGTTGCGCAAAACAACAACACCAATTGAAATACGCCAACTGACATTCGACCCGATTGCAGAAGATTAACCAAAGTATGAGCAATGTCTGCAAGAATGTAGTACTAAAATGAATATATAGTAAAGTAGCAGTTATAGTAATATAGATGTTTTTGTAAATTACAAAAAATTAAACTCCTGTGAAGCATGTGATGCATGAAACTCTGGAATGCAAATCTAGGAAGGAGAGTTAAAAAAAATGTTTCAGACATTTTATAGAAACATTACCCCATTAGCCCCCATTACCTCCCTAAAAAATGAAACTTCAGAAAAAATATGCTAAGTCGACTGGATTCCGATTAGGGAAAATTACCTGGTACTACTTAGTTATCCCATCGACCAAAAATCTATAGCCAAACTATGAGATTAAATGCCAATAATGGTTGATCGTAAATGTTACATTCACTTGACTTTAAGCAAGTTACACGTGTTTACGTCATCAAGTGATTTTATTTCGACATTTTATTTGTATTTTCATTAATGTTATACTAATTTATTTGTTCTTTCGTTATTTAAAATAAAAATTATGTCAGTTTGTATAATTTGGCGAGTGATTTGGCGATTTATATAATTTGGCGAAATTATTCGACTGGATAACTAAGTAGACCAATTACCCCATAGTAAATAACACGTGCGAAAGTTTAATTCAGTGTGAGTCATTTTTTCCATTGTGTAATGAAATGTAAGTACTAAAAAAAAAAAAAAACGCTCCAGTGTAAACAAATAAACATTTTATTCAAAATATAGTTTAAGTTATAGGTTAAAAATGAGGGACATTTATCATATTGCATTCACACCGATGCGTTCACCCCAGATAGCATTTTTAATTTTCAACAAATTTGCAGCAAGCTCAGCATGACAAGACTGAAAGTTCATAACAAGACTGCAGCAAGATAATGCAAACGCCAAAGTCACCACACTTTGAAGTTGCAGCTAACTCGTCGTGCAAGTTAAATTCATGCTGTATCAAATTTATTGCAAATTAACGGCAAACAAGTAATTAGAAAATGCTGCAAAGTAGTAATCTTTCCACGCCCCACTATCTGTTACACTATAAGTTTAACCCCTTCGGGGGGGGGGGGGGGGTCCATAGACCCGATTTGGTCTACTGACGCGAACACATCGTCAGAAGGTGCATGCACCGTTTTCATCACCATAAACAAGTGAAGGTAATATTTGTACTTTTCAATACGAGCCGTTTTTGGTATTTGATAAGTATAGCGTTTAGAAAAAGCTGTGCCAACAGAATAAAATTTCTGCTTATGTGCTGATTGTCTATTCTCTCAACAGAGGGATTATTTGCTTTCATAACTTTCGTTAATTAAAGACGGTCTTGCCATCAGTTTCACATCAAACTACTCGTGCAAGTAGGGGATGGTATACCTTGCGGGAAATTTGCTGCGAATTTCCGAATTCAAATTTGTCACGGCAAGATAATGCCAGAAAAAATCAAACTTGCTGCTAATGTTCTTGCTATCTGAGACAGAACCGATGGACATTTTAAAATTTGAAATAAAGACAACTTTTTACTTTGTATGGCAGTAAACCGACAACGTAGTCAAGCTTACCATAGGATACCTTCATAAAAATTACAAATTATATATATATATATATATATTTTTAATTACACTCTAACAGTAAATAAAATTGGTACTTCTTAGTTATCCCGTCGACCAAGTTACCGTCGCCAAATTGTAAGATTAAATGCCAATAATGGTTTGCCATTAATTAATTAATTGTAAGATTAAATGCCAATAATGGCCAATAAAACCATTAATTCGCCGTTTTATTTCTATTTTTATTAATCTTTTACTAATTTATCTGTTCTTTCGTTATTTGAAATAAAAAATATGTCAAATTGTATAATTTGGCGAGTGGTTTGGCGATTTATATAATTTGGCAAATTTGGTCGACGGGATAACTAAGAAGTACCATAAAATTAATAAATGTGTTTCCGAAATACTTAATATAGAAATTATATTCACAGATACTTTCCTCATATAGGTGCTTTAGCATAAAACCGGGCGCAGGTGATAAAATACTAAGTATCGTTCGCATTATATATTCAAAAATATAAACTTTTCACTCATTTATTTTAAAGTACATATGATACATACATTTAAATCACATGTCTTTCTCTCATTTCAGTTTAAATCCAAAAGTAAACAAATGTTAGAAATAATACTATAATAAACGGAAACATTTATTTCAGAATCAAAGTATTTTTCTAATTTATATACGATACGCGAAAAAAAAACTGCTATTGGCAGGATTTGCGTCCCGCTACGGCAAAATTTACCGAAAAAATTTCGCAAGTGGCCCAGATGTCATATTCGCCCCATATTGGCGCGATTTTTTTCTGACGCCAATGTCATATACGCAACGGGTACTTAATTGGCGCCAAAGTGTCGTTATTTTGTTTGATGTGGTAACTCGGATTATGCTGTTTATGCTGTTGATGTTTTCGCCAAATTGGCAACCGAAAATAAATCGCGCTAATATGGGGCGAATATGACATCTGTGCCATATTATATTTACATACAGAAGCCATAACTCTTTTACTATCTGCAGACATAATTTGTACAATTAGAAGCTATTTTTTAACACATAACCTGCGATACAAAACCTTTAATACATTTTTAATGCATTAATAAACACAGTTGTTTATAGCACTGAGCAAGAAACCCGCCCTTTTTAAAGCCAGAATTAGGCCAATGGCACTTTTAATTAGCGCGCTAAAGCCTATAAATAGGAAGTATCCATTCATATAACTTTTTATTATAAAATACGGTACTTCTTAGTTATCCCGTCGACCAAATTACTGACGCCAAATTGTAAGATTAAATACCAATAATGGTTTGCCATTAACTGATTGTAAGATTAAATGCTAATAATGGCCAATAAAACCATTAATTCGGCGTTTTATTTATATTTTAATTAATGTTTTACTAATTTATTTATTCTTTCGTTATTTAAAATAAAATTTATGTCAATTTATATAATTTGGCGAGTGGTCTGGCGATTTATATAATTTGGCGAAATTGGTCGACGGGATAACTAAGAAGTACCTAAAATATTATACATCCTAATCTTTACATAATCTAAATAATTGAAGATGGTCGTGTCGACATCATCAATTATTGCACTGAGTATAGGCAATATTCATGAAGAAAGACGGTCACTCGACGCGTTCCATCGGATATCATAATCTAGAGTGGATTTGAAAGAATAAAAAAGAAAACGTATTAACGTAACTAATTAACACCCTTTAACTATTTACACTCTTTTTTAAAGAATCCCTTCGAGTGTAATTCTTACACGAATAGCAAACTAAACTGAAATCGAAAAGCAAACGTATAGCAATATATAAGATTTCGAATAGCCACACATTATTTGGAGCTAAAATTCAGTAAGAAAAATAGTATGCACTCATTTTATAATCACTAAATTCGAATAGAAGTATATGAAGGCAAAAGAATCTTTTTCCATTTACCAAGCTGGTTTTAATATTGTTTGTGCATTACACATAATGCAACAAAATCAATAACAATTGTAATGCCATGCCTGCACATTTCAACTCATTATCCAATTAATTAAAAAAGAAATCAAATACACTAGCATTCTGTTTCAGTTTTGGTTTGGCTTAATAACAGTGAAATTTCGCTCAAATTTAAATCTTTTCCTATCCTAAATTTATTTCATTTCTCCGAAAAACTTATCAAACAAGAATTATTTGTTAATAATTCCTTGCGGTTAAAAAAATGGCTATAGAAGCTAAGATTATTTACACACGGGATCGTAAAGCAAAAACCTGAAATGAAATCACAAATAAATATCTAAAAGAATTCAAAAAGATAACTTACGTCACTTGTGGGCTAACTTGGCGAGAACAGATAATGAAGTCCTTTGGCGACAAATGAGTATACTCTATAACAGCTAAAAATGACTAGCAAGTAAATTTAACTCCAAGTGACACCTAAGAAGTTTTTTGGTGAAATGATGAGACTCGAATGGTTTCAGCCTATTTATAGGCGGCTTTGATCATGTGACTAGTTTGGGCGTTCCTGATTGGCTATTACTATCTTACTTCATCAAGCACTACCTTCTGATTGGTTATCTGTATTCCACGTCATAAAAAGAAAAGTCACGAGCTATCAAGCGGTTACGTCAAGTGATGCGATATCTGTCACTGTGAAAATTAGCAAGAAAATGGTCGCCAACAGAATAGAATGGCGACAAAATTCAAATTACAAAATCCGCCAAATTATGATAAGACCAAAAATACGTATCAAAAAGCATTTTTCCCTAGCAAATGGGATTTAGACATATTCCATTGCACAAAATTTAATTAAATGAAGCTATTTTACTTTATTTTTCAGACATATTCCTCCTATAATTTAAGTTATGAACTATGCATCCTTTCGCTGCGAAAATTCAAGCTACCGGGTGTCCCAAAAAGGACTGACTGATTTTAAAATTCAATAACTTGCAAACGGTGACAGATATTAAAAAAATTCTTGCAGGAGGGTTATGCATAAGGTCAAAAGTTTTATTACAGTGATTTTCAATTTTAGTTCGATTTACAAACAATAGATGGCGCTGTAAGCAATAGTCGCTAAATTCAGGCTCGATTTTTGGTACTTCGTGGCCCGGATAATACATTTCCATCTCCTTTTTATGCATGGAACAAGATAAAGGACCAAAAATCGAGCCTGTATTTAGCGACTATTGCTTACAGCGCCATCTATTGTTTGTAAATCGAACTAAAATTGAAAATCACTGTAATAAAACTTTTGACCTTATGCATAACCCTCCTGCAAGAATTTTTTTAATATCTGTCACCGTTTGCAAGTTATTGAATTTTAAAATCAGTCAGTCCTTTTTGGGACACCCGGTATATACAAATAAAACATCTGCATTTAGATAAAAATATGAATTTCCCACATAATTATTCAAAATTTAGCAAATTTAAATAAATAACACATTCCGTGTTGTATCTTACTGCGATTTTAAATTATACATGTACAGATAGTATAATGATTACGTTGAGACTCACTTAAAATGACTATCTAATCGTTTTTTTTTTTAATGCAAAACGTACGAATTTAAGATTATTTCTTATGTTTAAAACGTTAAAATTCAAATTGCAGTCTTCATTTATTCAGTTTTGCTGTTAACTGTCAATTTCTTAGCTCGAAAAATAATTGAACTTGAACTACATTTTTCACGTATTGTAATTACATATGTCGTTATTTTCTGCCCTTTGCCGTAAAAATGTTGAGTAACTTCCAGGTTTTTCGCTCTATAAAGGGTTAACTTTTAAAATTTTCCGTTTAAGGTACTTTTAAAATTTAAAATATTTAAAATAACTGCGTAATCTTCTCAGAACCAATTTTTAACCGTTGCAAATCATGCGGGCAATCTTCGATCATAAAATGCTTAAAACTTCAAAAAATATTGATATGTTATATCCTAAAATGTATTTTTTTAATATTTAATACCTGTTTTCATGAAATATCATGTTGGATATTTGTAAATAAACATTTAATCATTTCCAGATTCAAAAACATTTTAATATCTCTCGAGATTTATTTTTTAGCCGCCATGTTCGATTTCCGTTAAAGCGTGAAATTAAAAAAATATAATAATTTTCCTCACGAGATGCATTTTGATAGATATATCTAATTCATAGTAAAAGTTTTTGGCAATAAAAATGCAGTAAAAAGTAAATAAACATTCTATCATGCGGCTATATTTTGGTAAATTCAGGCATATATTTTCGATTTTATCTCTACTTCTTGCTTATAAGCTAATTTCACTCTTATCGTTTCAATAAAAATGCACCTAAACGAAGTTCTGACACTTAAAAGAACTTTTAAGCAATTAAAAAGCAAAATATAATCAACAGAAGTTAGTTTAATAATACGTTTCAGACGTTTAGAGCTATTATGTAACCTATGGAATTTGAATTTCTTGTGGCCGCCATCTTGGATTTTATTGAATTTATTAAGCCCGTATTATTTCCGTTGTTCAGGTAAATAAAATCAAATTAGCTAGTTTAAAAGCTAATGTGAAAGAAATCCAGGCATGTGTTTTCGATTTTATTTCTACTTCTTGCTTATAAGCTAATTTCACTCTTATCATTTCAATAAAAAAGCACCTAAACGAAGTTCTGACACTTAAAAGAACTTTTAAGCAATTAAAAAGCAAAATGTAATCAACAGAAGTTAGTTTAATACTACGTTTCAGACGTTTAGAGCTATTATGTAACCTATGGAATTTGAATTTCTTGTGGCCGCCATCTTGGATTTTATTGAATTTCTTGTGGCCGCCATCTTGGATTTTATTGAATTTATTAAGCCCGCATTATTTTCGTTGTTCAGGTAAATCAAATCAAATTAGCCAGTTTAAAAGCTAATGTGAAAGAAATCCAGTTTTAATATATTGGTCACCATTTGGGATTTCCCGACACTTCGATAGCTTATTTCGAATTAATATAACATCGTCTATTTACAGATGCTAATAGAAATGAAATCTGCCATTGCTGTCGGGAAAAAGCAAACGATAATTCTTCTTTCAAAAGTCAGATGGATAGTTCATAATCGTTTGTGGAAACAAATTTAATTTGAAACGTGTAAAAATATGGTTCTCTTATTTCTTAATGCTTTCACTGTCTATGCATATGCATATGTACCGAGAATTTCGGATTTGGAATAGTATTCCTGACCACATTCAATAGCCGATTTGTATAATTAGATATGGCAAAGTACATTTTGAGGCATCTAAAACTATGTTAAACCAACATAACATCATCAAATTGAATATGTTACCAGTTACGAGTAATAACATTTATCCATACCCTTAAAAATTTGTAACAAACAACCCAGCCTTTCGAATGTTTTTTTATAGAAAACGGTTACATAACCTAAATTCATGTTTGTTCTGATCATAATGTGGTCAATAATATTGTCAGATACGTTCAGGGCCGTAGCTAGGGGGGTGCCAGGAGAGGCTGAGCCCCCCTAAAAATTTTTAGCCCCTCTTGAGAAAGATTCCAAGGTCACCAAATGAAACTCTGTTCAAAAATTTAACTTAGTTTTGGGGCCCTTTCACAGTTTTGCACTCTTAGTTTTGGGGTCCTTTTACAGTTTTGCACAAAAACTAAATAGTAGTATTTGTATAAAAAGTTTTTGACATATAATTTATTACTTATCAGCATTAGTTATATATACTAAAAATTTTCATTCTGCAGTGTTTTCTATTACTGGCATAAAACAAAGTTATTGTAATGAGTTTGATAGTAAATATGATGCTTGTGATAAATAATTTGTTTCGTATTTGAGTCATTCTAGTTTAATATATATATATATATATATATATAGGATCCTTGATTTATAAATGATATGAAAAATGCCGATGGACAATTTAAATGCAAATATTTTTAGCAATCGAGTGGCTACAATAATAATTTTAAAATGCAAAATACATCCTTGATTTTGATAATGTTTTTATCATATAAAAACACAAATTTAGAATCTTTAAGAGCAGGAAAAAATTGGGAGAAAAATTAAAGGTTGCAGCACTTTTGAAACAGGTGAACTGTAAGCTTTTTATTTACTTGTTAACATCATCACTTATTATTTCAACAGTATAATTATAAACTATTTATACGAGTACACTGGAAATTTTCATTAAGTAGCCTTTCTTTTTCTTAGCATAAAATGAAGTTATTATAAACAGTTTAATAAGAAACATAGTGCCTACGATATGAATGTGCACTAATTTGTCTTTCTATATAATACTTTGATCATATATGTGTGCTTTCACGTGTCAAAGAGAGAGAAAAAATATGAGCCTCCCCTGCATTTTCTTGAGAACCCTCTATTATTCACTTCTAGCTACAGCCCTGGATACGTTTCATAATATAGTTAATATACTCATGTAATCGTTAAAAATGGTCGGATCGCTGAACCGTTTACTGCAGATTTGTAGCAGTGTTTAGAGTGCGTTATAAAAATCAGATGCACAGTTGTTTAAAAAAAATTATCTATTGTTATATACATATAATATCAAGAAATTTTCGATATTAACAGCAACGAAATATGTTATCGCTGTTATGAAAAATATCCTTCGTGGAAACCGACTAACTAATTATTAAACCAGTTGGATGTGCCAGTTCCAAAATTATCTTCTATCTCATACATGTTAATATTTCAAAATTCGCTATCACAGTGCCAAAATTAAATAAATGTCAATCTATGCCCATCATGAGGATGCTAAAGACATGAAATTCTGTGCATTAGTTCTTGAGATATGATTATTGCGGTATTACTTAGTTATCCCGTCGACCAATTTCACCAAATTATATAAATCGCCAAATTATACAAATAGATGTAATTTTTATTTTAAATAACGAAAAAACAAATAAATTAGTATAACATTAATAAAAATACAAATAAAACGTCGAAACAAAAATCACTTGATGACGTAAATACGTGTAACTTGCTTAAAGTCAAGTGAATGTGACATTTACGATCAAACATTATTGGCATTTAATCTTATAGTTTGACGATAGATTTTTGATCGACGGGATAACTAAGTAGTACCGGTTATTGCTAAAATCGTGTAAATCCTATAAAATGCAGCCTAGCAGCACCACCAGTTGGGTGTTTTACACCAAAACCCAACTATGTCAACATCTTACTGAATCTGAAGTTTGATGAAAATCCGTGGATTCGTTTTTGAGATAAAGCTATTGCGAAAATCGTGCAAAATCCACCATAGCAGCGTCACCTATTGGGCGATTAATACCAAAACCTAATCAGAAACAACTTGTGTCAGCGTCTAACTGAATCTGAAGTTCGATGAAAATCCGTGCATTAGTTCTTGAGATACAACTATTGCGGAAATCGTGAAAAATGCAACATAGCCGCTCCACCTGTTGGGCGATGTACACCAAAACATAATTAGCATCAATATTTATCAAGGTGCACCTGAATCTGAAGTTTGAAGAAGATCCGTGCATTAGTTCTTGAGATAGAGCTATTGCGGAAATCGTGAAAAATGCAACATAGTAGGGCCACCTACTGGGCAATTTACATATTAAAAACTAATCAGCGTCAATTTATAATAGAGATTAACTGAATATAATTTTTTATTAAAATCCGTGCATTAGTTCTTGCGATAAAACGCCCACAAAGTTTGTGTCGCATACAGACAGAATCACAGACTCGCAGACAGCCATTTTGTACAAACATGTTTTTCAGGATCTCCGACCCCTAAAACGTGTAAATCCGTCGGAAACCGGAAGTCGAAAATTTTCACGAATCCAATACTTTCTTTTTGTAAAGATAGAACAAAGTAAAGATATATAATTTCCCTCTAAAAACCTCCTGTGTCTTTATAGCTATTGCACACCTCCCACCCTAGCAACCTTTCCCCTTCTTGTCGAGTTTGAGAAAGAATTTTCTTTGCGGTCTGATTAAAATCCATTCTTTAGTTGAATTATGAATACTTTTCCATTCTTTTAATTGGGATTTTTAATTAATAACTCAATTAATTATTAGAAATTTAAAATTCTGAGTCTTGGGTGCATTAAGAGAGGACTTGGACTATACTCACACAAATTTCCAACCTTGTACGTGCTTTAAATTTTGCTAGCAATCGCGGGCACACAGACAGAGCAAAACTTTCTTTTATTATTATGATTCATTTCTTATGCTCATGGGTTTTCACTGTTAACCTCCCATAATAATCACATTTTGCACATCCTTTTTTACTTTACTTTACTTACTTCTTTACAAGAAGAAAGTATTGGATTCGTGAAAATTTTCGAATTCCGGTTTTCAACGGATTTACACGTTTTAGGGGGTCAGAGATTCCGAAAAACATGTTTTTACAAAATGTCTGTCTGTGAGTCTGTGACTCTGTCTGTCTGTATGTGACACAAATTTTGTGGGCGCTCTATCTCAAGAACTAATGCATGGAATTTAATACAAATTAATAATCAGTTAGTCTCTAATATAAATTGGTGATGATTAGTTTTTGGTGTAAATCGCCCAACAAGTGGCGCTGCTATGTTGCATTTTTCGCGATTTCTGAAATAGCTCTGTCTCAAGAATTAATGCACAGATTTTCATCAAACTTCAGATTCAGTTAGCCCTTGATGTTAATTGGAGCTGATTACGTTTTGGTGTAAATATTCCAACAGGTGGCGCTGCTGTGCTGCATTTTTTACGATTCCCGCAATAGCTCTATCTCAAGACCTAATGCATGAATTTTCATTTAACTTCAGATTTAGTTAGACGTGGACACAAGTTGTTGATGATTGGGTTTTGTTGTTAATCGCCCAAAAGGTGGCGCTGCTATGCTGGAATTTTCATGATTTTCGCAATAGCTCTATCTCAAAAAACTAATGCACGGATTTTCTCCAAACTTCAGATTCAGTTAGACGTTGACGTAAGTTGTTGCTGATTAGGTTTTGGTGTAAATCACCCAATAGGTGGTGCTGCTGGCTGCATTTTACATGATTTACACGATTTTAGCCACAGTGGTACCTCAAGAACTATTGCATGCAATTTCGTATCTTTAGAATCACCATGATGGGCATAGACTGTCACTTAATTCTGGCAGTGTGATAACGAATTTTGAAGTATTAACATGTATGAGATAGAAGAAAGTTTTGGGATTGGTATATCCGATTAGTTTCCTGTTTGCGTTTTACTCTGTTACTCCCATCCCAGATAGCATGAACATTAGCAGCAAGTTTGATTTTTTCTGATATTACTTTGCCGTGACAAATTTGAATTCAGAAATTCGCAGCAAATCTCCCGCAAAGGATCTCTCCCATTACCCACTTGCATGAGTAGTTTGTTGTGAAACAGATGGCAAAACAGTCTTTAATTCATGAAAGTGACGAAAGCAAAAAATCCCTCTGTTGAGAGAATAGACAATCAGCAGATACGCAGAAATTGCAGAAATTTTATTCGGTTGGCACCGCTTTTTTTAAACGCTATACTTATCAAATACCAAAAAAGGCTCGAATTGAAAAGCACAAATATTATTCTAACTTATCCCAGATAGCAGGAACATCAGCAGCAAGCTTGATTTTTTCTGACATTATCTTGCCGTGACAAATTTGAATTGATAAATTCGCAGTAAATTTCCCGCAAGGTATACCATCCCCCACTTGCATGAGTAGTTTATTGTGAAACTGATGGCAAGCCTGTCTTTAATTCACGAAAGTGACGAAAGCAAGAAATCCCTTAGTTGGGAGAATAGACAATCAGCACATACGAAGAAAATGCAGAAATTTTATTCGGTTGGCGCCGCTTTTTCTAAACACTATACTTATAAAACACCAAAAAAAGGCTCGTATTGAAAAGTGCAAATATTACCTTCACTTGTTTATGGTGATGAAAACGGTGCATGCACCTTCTGACGGTGTGTTCGCATCAATAGACCTGATCAGGTCTGTGGACCCCTCCGAAGGGTTTAAACTTATAGTATAACCGTTGTAAACCGATAGTGGGGCGTGGAAAGATTACTACTTTGCAGTAAGTTGTTTGTAGTGTTTTTGATTACTTGTTTGCCGTTAATTTGCAATAAATTTGATACAGCATGAATTTAACTTGCACGACAAGTTAGCTGCAAGTTCAAAGTCTGGTGACTTCGGCGTTTGCGTTATCTTGCTTGGGATTTATGGTGGTAGAAACGATGCATGCACCTTAACGGTGCGTATGCATCAATAGACCTGATCAGGTCTATGGACCCCTTCGAAGGGATTAAACTTATATTGCAATAGTTGTAAACAGTTAATGTGGCATGGAAAGATTACTACTTTGCAGTAAGTTTACACTATTTTTGATTACTTGTTTGCCGTCAATTTGCAATAAATGTGGCACAGCATGAATTTAACTTGCATGACAAGTTAGCTGCAAGTTCAAAGTGTAGTGACTTCGGCATTTGCGTTATCTTGCTGCAGTCGTGTTATGAACTTTCAGTCTTGTCATGCTGAGCTTGCTGAAACTTTGCAGGTTTTCAAAGGAAGACTTCTGCAAATTTTCTGCAAACTAAAAATGCTATGTGGGATAGGACTGCAATTTTTAATTTTTATTTATTTATTCATTTTTATATTAACTCCAAAAAATAACATTTAATTGTTCATTTTATCACCATAGAAACAATGAGATTATATCGTCTGCTTTTATTTACAAGAATTAAAAACGTCTATTTTTTGTGTAATATGGAAGATAACTTGCTTGAGTAAATTAAAAGCTTGATATTTTTAACCTGGATTATAGCTGATTTCTCTTTTTTTTTTATTTTTTTTTTTAGCTTGTCATAGCATTGCTTGATTTTGTTAATTTTATATCTCACATCTGTTCAACTGTTTGATTAGTCTGTATGATTTTGTTGTAAAAATTCAAGATTGAACCGTATCTTATTAATGGAAACCAAGATCAATCGGTTTGAAACAAAACCAGGCTATTATGTACGAAAAACTGGAGAATTCAGCGAATATTTTCACGGAGGACGAATGATTTCTATAATAACATGGTAAGATTTTTTTTTAAATAAAATATAAATTTGTTAATATTTTCTAATTAAAGTGCAAAACGTATGTAATTAAATAGATGATCATGAATTAAGTTAAAATAATTTTTGCTTACTTCTTGATTCTTTTTTTTTCTTTTTTTTTTAAAGATTTTCCATGGAATAGATTTACAATTCCCTGTATACAGCAATAACCATACAGCAATAACCAAAAAATATTGCTTAAAGCATAACCGCGTATTACTGTATCCAGGGCTGCCAGAAGCGACTATTTTTCTATTCTATTCGCACCACTATTAAAAAAGAAAAGAAAAAAAAAAAAAAACAGATTTTGAAGTATATTTCTCTTGCAAATGTTCTCGAACAATATGTCATTAATTTTTGTTTTAAGAAAGTGGTGTGAGGTGGAATAAAAAAGAAAAAAAAAGTAACCTGTGGCAGCCCTGTGTATCAGACATCTTATCCAGGGTTGGCGAACCTTTTTGCTTCCGTATGCCAAAATTTGTACAAAATTATTTTACATTTCCATGACGTGCCAACTAAAAAACAAATTTAGCAGGAAGAAAATTAACGAATTAAAATTACTTAACATTTTTTTATTAATATAAAAATATGAGGAACATACTTGTAGCTATTTACAGTATAATAATTATAGAAACAAATCTATATTAGAAAAAAAAAATTAATGCGATTTCTGTTATTGAATCTTAATATCACGTTAATTTTAACAGAATGCAGAACCGGAGTTATCTGACAAGTGCTTTCTATTTTAGTTCTTTAATATTCATTTGCGAAAATATTGACTTAAAAGCATAGATAGGCGGAAAAACTTGAAATGGCAAATGCCAGTTTCTGTAATCGGCTTTGAAATAAATTCCAAATTGCCATAATTTTACCATCGGCATTTTTAATAATGCCTAATCTTTCCTTTTTGATAGTTTTCAAATATTATTTTAAATTCTGAGATCTATTGAATTAAATTGGGATTTAATATGCCGCAATTCAAATTTTCAATTTTTATTTAATCGAATTTAACCAAAATCAGCTCATCTAATTTCGTAAATTTTGTGTAATCTACTCACTGTATTTTGATTTAGAGTCACAAGCGACATGTGCAAAATTATTATTTCGCGTGCCAAAAGTGGCACGCTTTCTATAGGTTCGCCGTCCCTGTCTTATACTATATCAAACTATGATTTGTTTCTTTTTTTTTTCATTTAGTGCATATTTTTAGTTTTCAACTAGCATCACGAAAAACATTTTCATATGAAAAAATATCAATTATTCAAATACAATTTTGAAATTCATTAAAAGTGATATTTTCATTAAAAGTGATAGCCTCATATCAGCCGACGAAATCGTCAAACGTTTCACTATTTACAGTAACGTTTTTGATTCTGATTATTTTATGGTTTAAGCACTTATTTCAACATATCTAAAAGTTTTTGTTTGTAAAATTTATTTATTTATCCAGTGAACTTTGTTAGAAAATTATAGCCGGAAACAAATGTTGACGTATTTGCACTGGTGCAATCGGGCTTATCTTCCATAATCAGATTACACGCGAAAAAGAAAAGGTTTTTTTTTTTTTTTTTAACTGCTTGAATATTTTTAAAACTATTTTTAAAAAATAGTAAATTGAGATAAAGTTTCCAGACTGCGTTTGAAAGTGCATTTTTTTTTTTTTTTTTTTTTTTTTTTTTTTTCAAATTCGGTGGTGTGGGAATGAAACTGCAATGATTAGACGTTAATAAATTTGTGAAATAGATAGGTTGAGTCGCACAGTGGATCAATCCTTAATGCGAACATAGAGCCAAAAAATAATCATTAAATAACTAATTTTTTACAATGAAATATTTTAAAAGAATATCTACAAAATACGAATATATGCTTATTTTTTAAATTATACAAAATTATATCGTATTTGTATAGCTCGGAACATGCACCTTTCAGCAGAGAAATTTTTCTGCGAATTTTAGTGACTTTTTGCTGCGCTCAGAAATGTAACCTAAGTAACCTCTACTATTAACTTCTTTAAAATATCATTATTAACTTCTTAAAACACATTTTAAACCACTACTGTCTACATTTTGATTGAATTTTATGTCTCATTCTACATTATGAACAACACATGTAGAATTAACGGTATCATAATCTTCAAAATTGCGTAACTTAAATTGTTTAAAGTTGTTTGAAATTTCAAACACATGTTGGTATTCTTGAAAGCCTATACTTTAATGTGGTATAGAGGATTTTTTGCGCAAACCTGCGCGTTTTCGAAATAAAGGGACTTGAAGCGGATATTACGTAATTTTTCGTTTTCAGAAAACAAGTTAAATTGGCTGTACACAAAAATATTTTTTGAAGAAGATTATGCTGTAAGAAATTTCTCGGGTGAAATGATGTAAAAAACTAATTTAACATTAAACTGCAATAATTAAATTTAATATACTCGTATCTCGGGCTATATAAACTCTTACATGAAAATGCTGAAAAGCGCAAACGCTCTCAGAGGGTTAAATGTACTCTAATAAATGGATGCGCTGCTATGTCAGTGATAAAGTGTTATATTTTAAAGTAAAAGTTCCAGTGCTTCTAGAATTTTTCTGTTCCTTTGAACGTTTTTTATTTTCTGTCTAATACTGGAAATCAAAGCGTCAGATGTTATTAGCAAATGGCGCAATGTCTCCGTTACATGGCTCTTCGACTTATTTTTCTCTTATGAGACTCCCGGTACCTTCGAAACTTTTTATTTCGTGCTTCGCTAGCTTCTTTCTATAATTATCCAATTGGAACAGCAAAATTTGTAATCATATCCTTTCCTTGAGTTAGTAATTTATGTACAGAAGCTGGCATATAATACCAATCGTACTTTGAGGCACATTGTTTAGCTGTTCCTAGCGCGAAATTGCGAAATTTTTCAGCATGTCTGAAAAAAGATTTTCGTGATGTTGATTTCTGCAGATTTTCAACTGCAAATGGTTTAAGCGCATTACCAACTTTAAAGGAACGCTGACGTGAAGAATAGTTTTTATTATGGAAACGATCTAATTTTCGTTCAGATTTCAGCCAGCTATCTTTTGCATTTACGCAAAACATACGTAAATGCTCCTTTAAATCTTCTTCATTAATTTCTGAGGCAATTAGCCCACACTGCAGTTACAAAACTAAGCATTGGTTTTTCATAACAAAAACCATTATTTAAATTCTTCAGAAACAGAAACGAATCTATGTTTGTTATCATATTTCAAAAGAATATAAGAAAAAAGGCAAAATGAAATAATCTTGTTTCAAATAAAAAAGAAATATGCTAAAATTAATATTACTACAAAATAATTTTAAAAACTCAAACCCAATAATAACAAATACGCGCTGAAAAAAGTTCTAAAATGCTGCAGTAGAATGTTGTGGTTTTGTAGAACGATTTTAAAGAGTTATGTAAATATCGAATATGTTGCCAATTAAAAATTAATCAAATGCTTTAAATATTCCACAAATGTCATTTGGATATAAATAAAAACTGCATGCTTTGTTCTTCCAGTTTATTTTAGTTATTCATCATCTCCCTAAACTTCCTGTTTGCAACAAAAAAGCGAGAAATTGTTCGTAAAAACCATTCAGATACTTTCAGTATCATTTAATTTACTTATTTAAACCAAAATATAACAAAAAAACATCATATATATAGGCTTATACTATCGTGATAATTCTATGTTCGACATCGCCTATACTTTGATCCACTGTGGGTCGTTTACATCGTCGATATGACATCATGCAGCATTACTCGAGAACATGCTTTTGCTTTATAATTTAGATACCTTAAAGTGGTCTTCTTAAGTGATGGCGGAAAAAAACAAAAATTAAAATGGGGATATTATGAATGAAACGGTAATGTAAAAAATAAAGACGTTAAACTCTATATTTTATTTATTATTTTCTTATATTCGTGAAAATTTTCGATTTCCGTTTTTCGACGGATTTACGCGTTTTAAGGATCAGAGATTCCAAAAATCGTGTTTTTACAAAATGTCTGTCTGTAAGTCTGTCTTTCTCTCTGTCCGTCTGTCTATATGTGACACAAATTGTTTGGGCGCTTTATCTCAAGAACTAATGCACGGAATTTAATAAAAATTTGTACTCAGTTAGTTCCTAATACAAATTGATGCTGAGTAGTTTTTGGTGTAAATCGGTTCTGAGGTGGTGCTGCTATTCGCATTTTTCACGATTTCCGCAATAGCTCTATCTCAAATGCGCGGATTTTCATCAAACTTCAGATTGAGACCTTGATATGAATTGGTGCTGATTACATTTTGGTGTAAATCGCCCAGCAGGTGGCGCTGTTATGCTGAATTTTGCAGGATTTACACGATTCCCACAATAACTCTATCTCAAGAACTAATGGACGCATTTTCATCAAACCCCAGATTCAATTAGTCCTTGATATGAATTGGTGCTGATTACACTTTGGTGTAAATCACCCAGCAAGTGGCGCTGTTATGCTGAATTTTGCAGGATTTACACGATTCCCGCAATAGCTCTATCTCAAGAACTAATGCACGCATTTTCATCAAACTTCAGATTCAGTTAGTCCTTGACATGAATTGGTGCTGATTAGGTGTTGATGGAAATCGTCCAACAGATGGCGCTGCTGTACTGCCTTGTTCACGATTCCCGCAACAGCTCTATTTCAAGACCTAATGCACGAAATTTCATCTAACTTCAGATTTAGTTAGACGATGACACAAGTTGTTGCTAATTAGGTTTTGGTGTTAGTCGCTCAATAAGTGCTGGAATTTTCACGATTTCCGCAATAGCTCTATCTCAAAAACTAATGCACGGATTTTCTCCAAACTTCAGATTAAGTCAGACGTTGACAAAAGTTGTTGCTGATTAGGATTTGGTGTAAATCACCCAACAGGTGGCGCTGCTAGACTGCATTTAGCCGGATTTAGATGATCAGCGATAGTCATATCTCAAGAACTAATGCACAGAATTTCATATCTTTAGAATCCTCATGAGGCACATAAATTGCCATTCATTTTTGGCAGTGTGATTGCGAATTTTGAAGTATTAACGTGTATGAGATAGAAGAAAGTTTTGGGATTGGTACATCCGACTAGTTTTTATTCGATATCATAATCACAACATTTAAAGCAATAGATAATTAAAAATGCATTGAAGGATGAATCTCTTCAGGAATCTTCTGCCAACGTACTCTTTGGAAGGAGCTTCTATGGCCATCACAAGCATTCATTGAAAAATAAAAGAGATTTTTATTATTTTTTATCATATCTTAACGATATTATTACGTTAAATCCTTCACAACACAACGAACTTACTTTGTTTTATTTTAGTACTCCTATCACAAATTTGGTTCACAAATTGTCAGTGTTGAATTCAGGAGGTAGTCCCGGGGTGGATATTATACCCGGAGCATCAAAATGTTCCCGCGAGGAAGATGGGAAATTTTTATTAAGGGGGCTGGTCACTCAGCTTTGGAATTCTCCTCTGTAATGTTAAGTCTACGAACTTTTGATGCATTCGTCTATTTAAAATATGTTCTCGGGAAATTCATATTTTTAACATATTTCTTCTGTGTACTCTTCTTAAAGGATGTCTCTTTTTTTTTTCTTAGTTTTCAAACTATTTCTAAAATCTATGCTGAATTTAATATTTTATGAGTTAAAAGCGGGCGAACTGTGAGTCAGATTTTAACACTTCCTATAAAATGAAGTCTATACTTTAGAAATAGTTTGAGAACTAAGAAAAAAAGAGACCTCTTTTAGGAAGTGTACAACACAAAAGCTAGAAGTTAAAAATATTAATTTCCCGAGGAGATATCTTAAATAGACCAATGCATCCAATGCCCATAGACTTTACATGAGTGAGGGAAAATCGGAAGCTGGGTGACCAGCCCCCTTAAGGGGATTCTTCACGTACTTGAAAACACACGCTCCGTAATGTTAATCCTATGGGCAGGTTATTTTCGAATTTCTCGTTTAAATTTGAATATTTTTAAAGGATTTTTTTTTGCATAGGATAGGTTTCGAAACTGAAAGTACCTTTTTAAAAAAATATGTTACCAAAATCGAAAAAGTAAAAAAGAGGCATATTAAAGATTGAGCTCAGCTATCGTTTTAAAAATATTGTTTAAAAATATTGTTTAAAAATATTGCTTAATTTCGTTTAAAAAAAATCGTTTAAAAATATTCAAATTTAAACGAGAAATTCAAAAATAACCTACCCATAGGATTAACATTACGGAGCGTGTGTTTTCAAGTGCGTAAAGAACCCCCTTAATGGTCTAGAAGTCTAGTTTCCCTCGTCCGGAACTTCACAGTGTCCTCCCTCCTGGAGATGCAGAAATCGCTCCCGTAGAAAATGTCTAAATTTAACACTGTAAGTACTATAAACTAAAGATTGCTTACTACTATTTAATTTTATGAAAATAATGCATAAAGTTATAAAAATGCATAAAGTTATAAAATAATGCACACTACAGTCTCACTGTAAAAAATATAAATATTTTTAATACGCTTGCTACGAAATGACAAGCGTAATCGAAGTTTGCATTGTCATTCTAAAGTTAATTAGGTTTTCTATAAATGCTCTCTGTGCAAAAATGAAGATGACAGCAATGCACTTCAAAATTGCGAGGGATCGTGTGCTATACACTTAGAACGATATCAGCTGCTATAATATTGAGCTGCAATATTAGCTAATGCGGACAGTCGATATCGACAAATATCGGAAAAAACTTAATCGTGCAATATTGGGCAGTCTGATTTTGCCCGACATTGGCTAGCATGGCAAAACCACTGTTTACGATGTGGGTAGATATTGCTGCGCTGTTGAGTAGAATGCTATGACTCTCAGTGGAAGATACTGGCGACGCCACTAGTATAAATTTGTATCTTATAGACCGGGAGCCGGCAGCACAGACCATCACCTCATCGAGTTCACGGATAAAATTCTAGGATTAGCTAAATCTTGATTCACACATTAAAATGCAATCGGTCTGCCAAGTCCTATCCTGGTGGGAAACACCCGAAAACCCGATTTTAGCGGCTGACTCATAGATTAACCATAGTGTTTTTCCTGAACCCAAAGGTATGAAAACATGGAGGACTGGGAGCAGGAAAACACAATGGTAAACCTACGAGTCAGCCGCTAAAATCGGGTTTTCAGGTGTTTTCCACCAAGATAGGACTCGGCAGACCGATTGCGTTTTAATATGCGAATCAAGATTTAACTAATCCTAGAATTTCATCCGTGAACTCGATGAGGTGATTGTCTGTGCTGCGGTTCCCGGTCTATTAGAGGTATTTTATATGATGCATAGTTGTATTTTTATTTGCGTTATACTTTTTAACACTTTCTAGCATAGTTGAAAAGTATATCAATTTGGTTTGTTTGTCCGTATGTCTGTCCGTGCTCTAACTCCCATAAAAATACTCGGATTGTCATGTAACTGCTATATGTGATTGAGATTTACTATGGCATGATCGATATAGAAAATGAAGTGTGTAACATTTATAGGTCGTTTACAGGTGCATTCAAAAGAATGCCATTACATTGTGGTCTATGGAGGGAAATCGCTTCCGGTGTATTTTAATGATGTTATACTCTTTAAAACACACTGAAATTGATAGAAATCACTTAGATGCACTGCAAGATTCTTACTACAGAATAAGACCTGCATAACATTTATGATTCATGAACAGAGGCAAACAAAAGAATTCGGTTACAGTACTTTCTATGAGCAATAATTGTTGTAAGTGAGTTTTCAGTTGTGGGATGCGTTTTTAAATTTAACTAATTTTTATGCCTATTACTTGGTGTATCTACAGGGTGATTCAGAACTATATGTCAAAAATGTAAAGGCGGGTAGAGGAAACCTAAATAAGCAGATTTCGTATAGAAATGTGGGTGCGGGAATGCAGTGTTGTGACAGTAGAGGGAGCTGTTGAGTTCGGCGGATGAAAACGCTTTGCTGTCTTGAATCGTCATTCTCTGCAGAGATTTCGAACAACAAGCATCACCACCAGGACTTAAATTGCGCCGGAGCCCACCGGAGCCCGGCTCCGGCACTTCTCTGTTTTTAGTAAATACTTAAATATTGGTCGGAATTCACCGGAGCCCATAAATACAGGGCTCCGGAGCCTAGTGCAATAGCGCTTCCGAAAAACCGAAGCGCTCGAACTCAATCTGTCTGTAAATTAAAAATTTTATTTACGTATTATTTATTTTAATTTTATTTATGTATAGAAAAAATAAAATAACTCTTCTCCCTTTTTAATGCCATTTTGATCAGAATAGGAGAAACAGAAATCCTGTTTTGCTTATCCTACTGACATTTGCAGATTTATGTCTGGCATTGTTTTCGGCGACATGTATATTGGCGCCATTCAAGAGCGCGAACAATGAATTTGCTTTCTGTTTGATTTTCTTTTTTGACACTAGTATATTTTTTAGTTGGATCATTTAAATAAAAAAATTAGATATCTAACCAGAAAAGAATATTTTCCTTTCTTAGTCAACGAGCATCAGCTTGAGATATTGTTTGCTTGAGGTTTTTAGTTTTCCATTGCGTACGAGTACCAAAATAACGTTAGTGATTTTTCTATTTATTTTTCATCACAAATGCGGCTCTGCTCTGCAGATTTACACAGTTGTAAGGAGTAGCCATTTGTAAGTAGATATAATTGTAATGTATTGTTATTTTTATAGTAAGCAATAGAGCAGCGTTTCCCCTTTTTCTATAAAAGCATTGAGTCTTTCCGATCACGGTGTCAGATGTTTAATTTAATCTGATTTTCAGGGACTCATCACGAAAGATTGTTCTACGGAAGGAATCGATTATAGTTTGATATGCTACTTTTATGGGAAATTAAAAAACATTGTTTTATTCTTTAGCATATCAGTATTAATTTCTGTAAATTTCATTCATTTTTCATAAAAATGTATACCTGCGAACTGTCCATTTTTGTTTTAACACTGTTTTCGAATCAGAATCCTTAATTTATTTACTTGCAGAATCCTGTGATTAATTAACATTAAAATTAGACAAAAGGTTTCTACTTGGAAGGAGTGATAACTAAAAAGTGAAACAATTGACAGCTAAGTATATGCAGAAATTATTGAAAATTTTTATTTTCCTAAAGAAAAAAAAAAGTTTTAAATATTGCAAATAATGTATGAAATATAAATATGCGGATTAGAGTGACAGTGGAGGGGGGGGGGGGGAAGTACGCTATGGTTATTAGTATTAGAGAAAAATATTAGGGCTCCGGTACTTTTTTTGTTAGAAATTAAGCCCTGATCACTACCCCCAATATGGAGCCTGCTTCTTTCACAGCAAAAATTCTGCGATATCTTCCAGCGCCCGTATCACGCCTTGAAGCATATAACGATCTACTTGCGCACAACCCACCATGAAAACGCTAAAATTTCGGTGATCCAGCAGATTCCTATCCGGGAATCGTTCCATGTACATCCTCTGAGCAGCCACTGCATTTGCTTGCGCAGACCCATACATGAAATGCATCTCAACAAGCTCCACATTCGTGTAAAAACGCATGCTGCTCGAAATCCGTGCGGAGAATGGCTATTCAAGCCAGCGAAGTGCTTTTATCCACCGAACTCAACAGCGCCCTCTACTGCCTCAACGCTGCATTTCCGCACCCACATTGCTGTACGAAATCTGCTTAGTTAGGTCCCTTCTACCTGCCTTTACATTTTTGATATAAAGTTCTGAACCACCCTGTATAAATCATATACAAGGCTGCGCAAAAGAATTCGAGTACAGTTTCGCTTATTGATAGAAATTGTTGAATGGAAATGTTCAACTGTGTTTGCGTTTCCTAACGGAGTTAAATTTTGGCAGTATATATATATATACAAATATATAGATCATATATCGGTCTGCACAAAAAAAATTCGGATATTTTTCCGATTATATATGGTAAATGCTGAAATTGAATTTTCAGTGTTATTATACATTAACTTTCATCCTATTAAAAGGCGAAGTTTTGCTAGAGTATTCTGAATGGTGTTAGAAAGTATTTCATAATATATGAAACAAACTACTTGGCGAATGACTTTTCCTTCTTGTTTCTTAATAGTTTTTGGTAATGCTTTGTTTATACTTTTAATGTATTGTTCTGTTTTAATGAGAGTGTAAAACTTTTGCATTTCTATTTGCAGCTTATCAAAGAAAGAATTCTATTCTCTAAACTGGAGCGATGTTGTCGAGATTTTCATCGAAGCTCGATCCCAGAATCACGAAGCATTAGTGAAGCATTGCATCGGCTACTTCCTCGACCAAGTCAAAACCTCTAACGTCTGCAGTTTTCTGGAACTTTCGATGACATTTTTCATACAGAAACTCTACGAGAAATGCCTAGAGATTTGCACTGAGATCGGATTTCTACTTCTAGAATTAGATGATTTTTATTGCATCTGCTCAGAAACGGTCGTCGCGATTGCTTCTCAACCAAAATTGAATGTAGGGGGCGAAACCGAGCTGTTCTACGCCCTCTGGTTAAAGGCAACTCTTGACTGCTGCCGGAATGATTCAAAATTGACCACCCGGAACATCGGGAAGTTTTTCAAACATTATTCTCCTTGCATACACTTTGAAGGAATCGACGAACAAAAACTGAAAACCTACAACAATGATAACATCCTGGAGTATTATGAATGGAAAAAGACATCCTCAAAAGCACCTGCAGTTCCTGCAAGAAAATACAGGTACCCTTCGAAACTGGATCCAAAATTCTTCATCTGTTACGAATTGAAACATGTCAAAGATTTTGTCCCACTTTATGAAAAGATTTACGAAACGAAATTTTCTGTTGAATGCTATGCATATTTGCTGCAGGTCAAACTATCATGCATCATCACTGTTCCATTTCACGAAATTAGCAAGATAGCCTTCTGCTTAAAAAGTGATGGAAATGTCATGTTTGAAGTAAAAAACATTTTGAACAATGCTTTTAGAAACAGAAATCGTGAATCAGTTAGGTATTTTGCTGGAAATCGCACCGAAGAATTCGTGTACAATCCTACAACTGTTATCAAGTTACGTCCTCACGTAACTTACACGCTTGCCATAGAAAAGTCGCCAAACGAACTTCTCTGGACTTCAGGAGTCAGTGCAGGAAATCCATTCATTAAGTTCCAAACCGGAAATATCTCTTGTTTAACTGGGATGAAGTTACTTAAGATTTCATAATTATGTTTACTATCTTATTTTATGTGCCGAATATTTATAAGCATTTACTCATTCTTATTTCTGTATAACTTTATTTTATAATTATAAACTTTTTAACCAAAAAACCCCCACTTCAGTTATTTGATTTTATATTAAATTCAAAAATTTGCCAGGGACATGATAGGTAATGATTTTAGGTTGCGATGGTGATGACGTCCTATTTAAGATGGAGTCCTGTTATTTCTATATTGCTGAATTTAATATACGAGGTAGGATTCAAAAGTTCCCGGACTGACTCTATAACTGTAAAAATATTACCAATTACATTGCTGAAACACATCCGCCTTCGAAATAAGATCCTTGCGCAACAACACACTTTTGCCATCGGCAGTAAAGGTCATCGAAGCACTTCTGGAATCCATTTTTACTTTCTTCTATCTTTACAAGAAGAAAGTATTGGATTCATGAAAATTTTCGAATTCCGGTTTTCGACGGATTTACAGGTTTTAAGGGTCAGAGATTCCAAAAAACATGTTTTTACAAAATGTCTGTCTGTGAGTCTGTCTGTCTGTCTGTCTGTCTGTCTGTCTGTGTGTATGTGACACAAATTTTGTGGGCGCTCTATCTCAAGAACTAATGCACGGAATTTAATAAAAATTGATATTCTGTTAGTCCCTAATACAAATTGATGCTGATTAGTTTTTGGTGTAAATTGCTCAACAGGTGGCGCTGCTATGCTGTATTTTTCACGATTTTCGCAATAGCTCTATCTCAAGAACTAATGCACGGATTTCGATCAAACTTCAGATTTAGTTAGTCCTTGGTATGAATTGATGATGATTACGTTTTGGTGTAAATCGCCCAACAGGTGGCGCTGTTATGATGAATTTTGCAGGATTTACACGATTTCCCCAATAGCTCTATCTTAAGAACTAACGCACGGATTTTCATCAAACTTCAGATTCAGTTAGTCCTTGATATGACTTGCTACTGATTATGTGTTGGTGTAAATCGCCCAACAGGTGGCGCTTCTCTGCTGCCTTTTTCACGATTGCCTCAATAGCTCTATCAATAGAACTAATGGACGAATTTTCATCTAACTTCAGATTTAGTTGTATGTTGACACAAGTTGTTGTTAATTAGGTTTTGGTGTTAATCACCCAATAGGTGGCGCTGCTATGCAGGAATTTTCACGATTTTCGTTATTGCTCTATCTCAAAAACTAATGTACGGATTTCTCCAAACTTCAGATTCAGTCAGACGTTGGCATAAATTGTTGCTGATTAGGATTTGGTATAAATCACCCAATAGGTGGCGCTGGTAGGCAGCATTTTTCTGAATTTAGACGATTTCAGCGATAGTCATATCTCAAGAACTAACGCACGGAATTTCATATCGTTGGAATCCTCATGAGATGCATAGATTGCCATTTAATTTTGGCAGTGTGATAGCGGATTTTGAAGTATTAACATGTATGAGATAGAAGAAAGTTTTGGGATTGGTACATCCGACTAGTTACCTATGTCCTTTAATCCAGACTGCGATGCATTTTTAACTTCATCTGAAGATTGAAATCGACGATCCTGCAAGCGACGTGCCAGTTCAGGAAACAGGCTGAAGTCGCAGGGTGGAGATCAGGGGAGCTGTTGACAAAGATCCTTCCCTACATGGCACAATTGTTACTGGAGACGAGAACTGTTGTTTTTTATATGACCCGCGATTCAAGAGAGCATCGGCAACGTGGAAATCACCACAATCACCATGGAAGCAGAAATTCCGCCAAGATCGCTCTAAAAGGAAGGTTATGCTAGAGGTATTCTTCAATATCTAGGTCAATCTGTAAATCTGAAATTTATTTCTGAAGGACGCATTGTCCACAAAGAATTCTATATAGACATCCTGCGTCGTTTGCGTGAGTCGGTCCGGAAAAAGAAGCCAAAATTGTGGGCTGAGCAGTCATGGGTGCTTTTGCATGACAACGCTCCTGCACACCGATCCTTCGTCGTCACTGACTTTCTTGCGAAAACGAAAACAACTGTTTTGCCACATCCTCCTTACTCCCCTGATCTCTCACCCTGCGACTTCAGCCTGTTTCCTGAACTGGCACGTCACTTGCAGGATCGTCGATTTAAATCTTCAGATGAAGTTAAAAGTGAATCGCAGGCTGAATTAAAGGACATGGCTAAAAATGG
The DNA here is from genome assembly GCA_963932465.1 of Maratus speciosus. NCBI lineage: Eukaryota > Metazoa > Arthropoda > Arachnida > Araneae > Salticidae > Maratus > Maratus speciosus. The sequence continues at coordinate 628,906,178 of OZ010788.1, read as the reverse complement.
ATTCCAGAAGTACTTCGATGACCTTTACAGCCGATAGCAAAAGTGTGTTGTTGCGCAAGGATCTTATTTCGAAGACGGATGTGTTTCAGCAATGTAATTGGCAATATTTTTACAGTTATAGAGTCAGTTCGGGAACTTTTGAATCTTACCTCGTATAGAATCATAATACATTTTGTATTCATGCATTTTTGCATAACCTCTTCGTTCCCGAAGCTAAAATAATACTACAAATACACATTTGAATCAGTAGTTCTCAAATTTATATGTCTCCCATTTCCTTAAGGCTGTTGGTCAATGAGATTTCAAAATTCCCTCGCTAATGTTAAAGTTATGGGTGCGTTTAAAATATTTTTTGAATATCACCTCAGGAAATTAATATTTTTAACTTTTCCTTTTATGTGTACTGTTCTTAAAAGATGTCACCTTTTTTATGTTGTCAAAATATTTCTAAAATATAAACTTAATTTATAACTTTATATATTCGAATCTTAGCGAAACTGACTAAGATTTTAACACTTTACATAAGATTAAGTATATATTTTAGAAATACTTTGACAGCTAACAGAAAAAAAGATACATCCTTTAAAAACAGTCCGAAAAAAAAAGTAAAAATATTAATCTCGCGAAGAGACATTTTAAAAGAACGAATGCATTATATGAATATAGGTTTAACATTAGCGAGTGAATTCGAAAACTCACTGAGTTCGGAAAACCACAGATAATTTTTGGACTATGATTTTTTTGCGGGGTGTAAAATTTTTACAAATAGTGATATACAGATTTTTAACTTATGCACCGATTAATATTTTTCGACGCTGATTCCGAATATGTAATTTTTTAAAATATCGATTAAGAACTTTTTATTTTATAAAAAACAGATTTTTATAAAGAAATAGAAATGCTTTAGTACCGCACATTATTAAAATCTAAGCGTTTCTCCACTAATTATCATTCTTTTACGTTCAATGTTTTTGATCGATTTGAAAATTTCAGATATTTGATAGCACCTAAAAATTTTAAACAAGAAGGCGGGGGAATTCCAGGGGTGGGGGAGGAGGGCGCAGGAACGAACTTTTAAAATCGTACCGTTTTCTACAATAAATATAATTTTAGATGTGGGATCAAGATCCTCTGATAAATATTATTTATTAAATATAAAAATTTCAAAGATGGGGGTGAGTGAATTCCGGGTGTATTCCGCAGCCGCGAGAGTAGTTCCCCCCCCCCCCCCGGAGGCTGCAATTTCCTAAGTTTTCTCAACCTTTCATGTGATATATCATTGAAAAGCCCTGTGATATTTTTTTTATATTAAACACCTTCCCCCCACTTTGTCACTTTTCTAGCTTTTGCAGACACGCCTCATTGGACATATCATTGCAAAGCTCTGTGAGCCCTCTTTCATATTATGCACCTCCCTTTCCCTTCCCCCCTCACCCCACTTTGCCCCCCTGGGGCACTTTTCTAACTTTTGCCGACACCCTTCATGTGATGTATTATTGAACAGGTTGTAAAATAAATTGATAATTGATAAGGATAATTATAAATTTTTAATTTATATTTAACTAAAGGAAACATTGTTTAGAAAGCAATCTTAAACGAAACTCTTTGTGCGATCTCCGATCACATTTAACCACTTGTTTTTTTTTACTAAATTTTTGAAGGGGGGGTTCAATTTTTTATTCAAATTTTCAGCATTTCAAGAAATATTTTTATCATATTTTAGAAAAGGTTATATTATTTTAAAATGTTGCCAATTGTAAAATCAGCTCAAAGAATAATATTTCTTTTAAATTAAAAATTTATTTTCACGTGACTACTAGGAACAGAAAAAAACCTTTCAAATTAGAATTAAGTGATTACGTGTTAAAAGCAGGAAAATATTGAAAATTATATCATAAAAATTATATTAACAATGAATTATACAAGGAATATTAAAAAAGAAAGAAAACTTTAAAATAATGAATTCGTTAATATGCGTTAAAAGCAGTAAATGGGGGGAAATACGTTCTATTTAAAATGGCCAAACAATAACATTGCTAAACAGAGTAAATTTAAAAATACATTTACCCGAGAAATGTTTTTTTCATATATCAGATGATCTTTTTAACTATTGCTGCCAATTCTAAGACAGTGCAAATAATATTATTTCCTTTTTAAAAATAAAAATATTTTTTCGTGAATATTGAAGAGAGAAAGGAAACTATGATGAAAATTACGTCAGATTTAAAAAGATATATTTAAAATGCCTTATTTAAAACAATTTTATTATAGCTTTGTTAAAAAATACCGGGAGGCAAAGACTCTGCTGACTTTACTCATTTTATATTAGCTGGTTTTTAAATGTTTAATTAATCTTACTTAATCAAACACGAAAACAGCCGTTAGATGTCTTAACAGCAGCTGATTTGACTTTGAAATCACTCAGTAAAATGAAAATGAATGGAAACCCGTTTACAGGAAGATCGCCACTGGTTTTTTAATTATAACTTAAGCTTCAATAATCTTTTTAAAGCCGATCAAATTAGCGTGTTTTTAGAGTCTGCGGTGCCTGAACGGGAGTCGGCGAGCATAGCTCGTAGGGAACAGAGCCCGCCACCCAGTACGTTAAAATAAATCTGTACATTACAAATTGGGGGCCTCCACCGTCTACCCCCTCCCCCCAACCTCCTGAATCACCCGTTGTCTCATTGAGTATATGTTTTTGCAATTCCCAGTAATTGTGCCATTTCAAATTTCTAGTACATTTACAATTACATTTTACACTGTATTTTATTAGTATAAGCATTGTACAGGAGATTTTATTCTATGCTATAAAATAGTGGCATAATTTTCAACCACATCCGTATTTGTTTCCAAAAATTGCATCAAAATCATGTAACAAACTACTTTAAAAAGTAATTTCTCCATACAAGATTTATATCTAATTTGAAAATCCAGCATTTTTATCATTTTTCTTTGGAAAAAACAATTTTGGTGGTTATTATAGAGTATTTTTAAAAAATGAGCTTTTATCTAAATTAAATCAAATCTATTTCTATAGAAGAGAAGAAGCATGCGAAAATCCCCTTCAAAAGTGCTCTTTTAGAACAAAAGGTTATAACTGGAACACCTGCGTGCAGGGCCTGATTATCGCGCAGGCCAACTAGTCCATGGCCTTGGGACCTATTGCATAAAATTATTGAGAAAAAGAATTCTTAAAATTGCTGTTTTCCGCAATTATTTTCTCAAAAATCAAAAATTATTTTAGTTAACTTTACTACCTTATCATAATATCTAATCATAACTGCCTCCCATATGTTCCCTAAAAAAAAAAAACAGCAGCTATTTTAGTGCGAGGGGACCTTGAAAAAGTGCTGGACCTTGGGCCCCATGCAACCGTAATCAGGCTCTGCCTGAGTGGTCACCTAATCTTTATAGCTGGGTGAACCCTCAAAGAAAATAGTTTCCACACAATTTTTTGGCGTTACCTGAAACGAAAAAATTCGCTTCATACTCTTCTTTCTTTCATCCAGCAACCTCCCAATAAGGGGTCATTCAATATTACAGATCTTACGCGTACATGCATGACAGTGTTTAATTCAGACACTTTTCTCCGGGAGGGATTTCTGTGGCTCCGGGGAATGATATTATAGAGTTCCGGAGGGGGTGGGGGAAGGAAATTGCACTTTTTGACCATTGAAAACACAAAATCTCAAATCTTCCGGGGGAACATCTCATTGCTGCGAGGGTTCCCTCCTCCCCCGGGCACTGAATTCAACACTGATGCATGGCATATACACAGCAATGTGTCAGCGACTAAATATGGAACAGCCCTCCGGTTGTGAGTCAAACAACTGCGGATCACATAGTCCAAGAGCCGACAGAAAAACCTACGTTATCAAGCACAAGAAAAAACCTTTATTTTATGGAAGAGTAGAAGTAATGGAATCTAATGATCCATGTCTGCCGGAAGTGAAATGGTGCCTAAGCCAAAAATGAATACCACCAGTGGTTGCCTCGTAGGTTTATCATTGTGTTTGTCCTACAAACAAAGGTATGAAAACATGGAGGATAGTTGTAGGACAGACACAATGATAAACCTACGAGTCAACTACTGGTGGCATTCATTTTTGGCTTATTTACCACTTCACTTCCGGCAGAATGGATCATTAGATTCCACTACTTCTAATCTCCCATAAAATAAAGATTTTTATCTATTGCTTGATAACATAGGTTTTTGTGCTGTCGGCTCTTGGTCTAACACCGTCCCCTAAAAAAATACTAATTTGCAAAAACAAGAGTCCGGCATCAGTAAGGTGGGTAGCTCGATTTTCCTCGAAACGCGGTTAGTGTTTGGGACGAGTTGACAGTGGTTTTTGATGTCGGAGGTAACTCAAAAGAATCAGTTGCAAATGACTACCAAAAACGCATGAAAGGACCAAAAATTTATTTAAACTTCATAGTGAAAGTGCCATCATGAAAATTAGAAGTTAAACCTTACACCTAAGTAGAAACTTGCCCTGGTAATAAATAAAACTTGTAGGTCCGGCAAATTTTATTTAAAACCAAGCTGCAACCCGACTCGAGCACAACAAAAAATATTTCATCGAGCCGAGCCCGAATACTTCAATCCAATATCATCCGAAACCTACAGTCAGAGAAAATTTATCCAAAATATATTGTAATTATTTTAGTCTGTAATCATATTTCCAATATCAATGTTATCTATCTATACTCCTATTATAAAGAGGAAAAAATTGTTTATTTGTCGGAGATAAGCTCTGGAACTACCGAACCGATTCCAAAAGTAATGGTATCAAAATGATGGTGTTAGTCCAACTTAGAACATAGGCTATATCTTATGTCGGTGCCACTACCCCAAAGGGGGTGTAGGAGCAAAAAACGTTCTAAAAATGCGATTTTAGCGTTACAGAAGGGCCTAGAAATATGAAATTTTGAATATTAGTTACTTATAAAATATAAATGATATCTAAGAACAGTTCTTAAACAATTCGAAATTTAAAAGGGGTGAAAATGCACAAAAAGCGTTCTAAAAAACGTTCTAAATGGTAGTTTCTACACAATCTCAGGAAATATAAACCGTTTTAAAAAATATTGATGTCAAAATGATGGTGACAACGCTTGCTCCAAGACAGGCTATGTTTTATGTCGGTGTCACTACCCCAAAGGGGGTGCAGGAGCAAAAAACGTTCTAAAAATGCGATTTATGTGTTACTGAAGGGCCTAGAAATATGAAATTTGAAATATTAGCTACTTATTAGATATAAAGGATTTCTAAGAACAGTTCTTAAGCAATTCGAAATTTGAAAGGGGTGAAAATGCGCGAAAATCGTTCTAAAAAACGTTCTAAATGGTGGTTTCTGCACAATCTCAGGAACTACCAAACCGATTTAAAAAATAATGGTGTCAAAATTAGGGTATCAAAATAAGGGTGTCAAAATGACGGTGACAACCCTTGCTCCAATATAGGCTATGTTTTATGTCGGTGCCACTAGCCCAAAGGGGGTGCAGGAGCAAAAAACGTTCTAAAAATCCAATTTTTGCGTTACCGAAGGGCCTAGAAATATGAAATTTGAAATATTAGCTACTTATTAGATATAAAGGATTTCTAAGAACAGTTCTTAAACAATTCGAAATTTAAAAGGAGTGAAAATGCGCGAAAAGCGTTCTAAAAAACGTTCTAATGGTTGTTTCTACACAATCTCAGGAAATATTAAACCAATCTAAAAAATAATAGCGTCAAAATGATGGTGAAAACCCTTGCTCCAACATAGGCGATGTTTTATGTCGGTGCCACTACCCCAAAGGGGGTGCAGGAGCAAAAAACGTTCTAAATTGCGGCTTTTGCGTTACGGAAGGGCCTAGAATCGTGAAATTTGGAATGGTAGTTAGTTATAAGATATCAATGATCTCTAAGGACATTTCCTAAAAAAATCGAAATTTAAAAGGGGTCAAAATGCGCAAAAAGCGCTATAAAAAACTTTCTAAATTGCGATTTCTATGCAATCTCAGGAAGTACTGAACCGATTTCAAATATAATGGTGTAAAAATAATGGTGACAGATCTTGCTCCAAGATAGGCTATATTTTATATCTGTTTCCACTACCCAAGAGGAGATGCAGGAGCAAAATGCGCGAAAAGCGTTCTAAAAACGTTCTAGATGCCGATTTGTCGGCAATATCTCAGGAAGAATGAATCTGATTTCAAACGTAATGGTAGGAAATTGATGCTGACAGCCTCTGCTCTAACATAGAAGCTATTTTATGTCGGTATCACTATCACCAAGAAGTTGCAGGAACAAAAAAGCGTTCTAAATTCCGATTTTTGTGATCGGTAGGGGCTAGCAACTTAAAATTATGCAAGGTACATATTTATTAGCTATAAATGATCTTTAAGAACAGTTTCGAAAAAATTGGAAATTTAGAAAGCGGTGAAAATGCGCGAAAAGCGTCCTAAAAACGTTCTAATTTGCGATTTCTACTCAATCTAAGGAAATACCAAAGCTATTTCAAAAGTAATGGTTGCAAATCAATGGTGACAGTCCCTGCTATAACATAGGTTATATTTTATGTTGCTGTCACTACCATCTGAGGGTTGCAAAAGCAAAACATGTTCTAATTTGCATTTTTTGCACAACTGAGGAGTCTAACACTTTGAAGTATGGCATGGTATTTACTTACAAGATGCAACTGCTTTCTAAGAACAGTCGAAAGAAAATTCCAAATTTTAAAAAAATGAAGTGAGTGAAAAGCTTTATAAATTACAATTTTTAAGCAAACTTATAAATTACCAAACCGATTAAAAAAATAATGATGGCAAATTTTGGTGATAGAACCTGCTCAAACATAAGCTATATTTTATGTCTGTTCCACTACCACCAGAGGATTGCAGGAGCTAAAAACTTTCTAAATTGCGATTACTGTGATACTGAAAAGGCTAGAAACTTTAAATATGACATGGTAGTTACTTATAAAATATAAATGCCCTCTAAGGAACGTCGAAAATAAATTCGAATTAAAAAGGGGTGAAGCGAAGGGGAGGTGCGAAAAGCATTCTAAAAAAGTTCTAAATTACGATTCTATGCAATTTCAGGGAATGTAAACCGATTATAAAAGTAATAGTTGCGAATCAGTGGTAACAGTGTCTGATCCTACACAGGCTATATTTTATGCCGGTGATTCTACCACCTGGTGTTCACAGGAACAACAAACGTTCTAAAAAAGGGCTTTAAAAGCTTTTTAAATTACATTTCTGTGGAATATTAGGAAATAACAAACCGATTTCAAAATTAATGTTGGCAAATTAGTGGTGACAGTTCCTGTTTCAACATAGCCCTTTATGTTGAGAGAGGTGGTAGGACTTGGAATTCGACATGATGGTTAATTTTAAGATGTTAGAAGATGGTTTCTAAAAAAATTCAAAACTTCAAATGAATACTGAAATAAGCGTATTAATTGAGCATAAAAGTTTCAAAATATTTTCTAAATTATCATTTATTTAGTTTTATTTCGTTTTATTAATTTAAGTCTCATTTCTGCCTAATACAGTGTAATAATGATATTTAGTCAAACTGTGTTTTAAATAGTAATTTTTGAATTATTCCTAAAAGTAATAAGTACCTTTTAATTTTAATAAAATAAAATATTATCTTTTAATAAAATAAAAATTTAGTTAGTACCTTTTGATAAAAATTAGACATATAAATATCACTTGGCATATTTCAAATATTACGCGAGAAAAGCCGCGGGGTTTGCTAGTATTTTATATAGAAAAATAAACATGTAAAGAGTCATTTATATTCAAAAATATAAGTTTCTATCTGAAATAGATACGAATGCGGGTGAATTTTATACGACCCGAACCCGAAAATTCAGTTTAAAGTCAACCCGAAATTAACCAAAAAATTTCCGTTGACCACCAATGACCGACAACGATTTTTTTGTTGACCCGAATCCGAAACACTTTAACCTGTACCCGACTTGACACAAGAAAGGCCTATAATTTAGTACAATTATGAACAAGTAGTTTTCATTTATATCTCTAATATCATTCTATGTTTTATGTAGAAAATAAGATGTAAAGAGACTCAATCATATTTAAATCCATAATTTTTCATTTGAAACAATTAAACAGTTTTTTTGTAAAACTGAGTTAACCCGAACTTGCCCGGTAAGTATTAAAACTCAACCTCAAGCTGATCCCCCTAACCCCCACCCCCCTCCCCTATAAAATAGAGTCAACCCGATCCGTACTCAACAGCGACGAAAAAAGTTAGATCCAATCCTAGCCACGGGTTGGATCGAGTTCAGGTAAAATCGAGCTATCTGACCCGATACAGGACTTTAGTCTGAAATAACTTTCTGGACACTTTTTGAAATATGAGGGTAAATAAAACTTACGCCTAAGAATGAAAGCTCAACCCGAAACCGAAAAAATTGTAGTCAATCCGACTTGCAAAGAAATAAATCAGCGCGAATCAGGTTTTTTAATAAATTAACCTTGGGACTTTTTTTAAACTAACCTGTACCCGACTCGACCAGACCTGGGTCTTCTGCTGAGAAAATCGGGTTACCGACTCGATGCAAGACTCTACACTCAGGTCAAAATATTCTCTTAGACGACAATTAAATTTGGCCCCCTCCGGCCCCTTCTAGCCATGTGGAATTATTAATTCTTATTTTCTAATAATAATTAATAATTCCTGAGCCAAAGAAAACGAAACATGCAAGTTGTTTTCTTTGTTTTCCCTGCTTTGTGTGGCGTCCGTTTGACTTTTTGTGACGTGTATCGAGGCTCCCTAGTTACCCATATTTATTTGTTATTTGTTTACACATACATCTGACTTGTGTGCTTGACATCTAGGTCCGCTTATAAGTCATCGTTAATATACAGGGACGAGATAGCACAATGAAATTTACAACACAGAGAAATTACATCCGGGAGCTCCACAAAGTTACCCATAAAGTAAAAAGAAAGAATAGAAGTATGGTGGCTAGGAGTGACGCCAAAAATGTATAATAAATTCCGCTACGGTAGGCCCAAATACAGCGTCTAGAATATATAGTGTTGAAATCTGCTATCCAAAAAGCACTAAAAAGTTGTATCCCTTAAATGTGCAATGATGTTGAAATCCAGGGAGTCGATCGCTGCGACATCTGCGATATATTTTCAAATTTCAAAGTAAACATGAAGTACGAGCTGCATGCAGCTACACTCATAGAGAAGATATAGGGGTGGAGAGTGCTTTGGTTTGGTAATCCTAAAGTGGAACCAACATAATAGTCACGTGACTTTTACCGCCAAGGGCTAACAATATGTTTGCGAAAGGAAAATAAACAAATTACCGTATCGTTAAATTAAAGTGAGAATCTTCTTTTACTAATTTAAAACAGATTTTAAGTTGCTTTGTTTTACTTCGTTTATATTTTTGCACTACTTCACATGCATAATGTGGATGCTGAGTATTTTTTTTCTCACGACCGGCAACAATTTTTAAATTGCCAAGTAAGCGATAACGAGCAAAATCTGGAAACCTTTACATGAGTAGAGCCGGTCATGTTGATGCCGCTTTTCAACGGAATTCTCTACGGAAAGCACACTCCACCCCTATATCTTCTCTATGGGTCTGTTCAGAAGTACAGCTCACGCCGCGCGCGCGCTCAGAAGTTTTTGCCATGGAGTAGGTCTTATCGAAGAAAGGAATTTTCAAATAATTCAATTATTTCATTATTTTTATGGTTCAAAACAGGTAAAACCAACGACAATATTTCTTTATCTTTCCAAAACATGGTTTTTGTAACAGGAATACATGCCTATGTTCACTCAGATAAAATTCAAAATATTCCAGAAAGAGTCACGTGACCTATTTTATCCACTTCAGCTTGATCAGCAATCAGTCAACCGCACACAAATATCGCGCAAACTACCCAAAAAAATTATGTTGGCGATTTGATCACATGATTGTGCATTTTATGCTTATGTTTCATTGGTTATGCTTTGTTTGGTAGGTTGACCGATACAATTTAACAATTCAATTGGAGATCTAAATATTTTAACTTTTTAACAATTTTCTTTTTATTTGTTTAAAAATGATTTATCAGTTGCTTTATATTTTTCGTGATAGAATGCTGTTAATAAACCAAAATTGTGATATCAACATATTACAAGGTTTTGAAATTTGCAATGTTAGTTACACAATTTTTCAGAGAAGGTTTTAGTATATATATTTTTTTATTTTATGATTGCCGTGCGGATTAATACCGTGAGAATAACAGACAAAATGCATCATAAAACATGAGAAACAAATGACACTCAAAATCACGTTAGTATAAGCAAAATACGATACTTTTCGGTTAGCCGGGCGCCAGTGATATATATACATATTTATATACATATATATATGTAAATATACATATATATATATACATATACACATATTGTATATATACACGCGTACCGGGTGTCCCAAAAAGGACTGACTGATTTTAAAATTCAATAACTTCCAAACGGTGACAGATATTAAAAAAATTCTTGCAGGAGGGTTATGCATAAAGTCAAAAGTTTTATTACAGTGATTTTCGATTTTAGTTCGAATTACAAACAATAGATGGCGCTGCGATCAATAGAGGCTAAATTCAGGCTCGATTTTTGGTACTTCGTGGCCCGGATAATACATTTCCATCTCCTTTTTCTGCATGGAACAACAGAAAGGACCAAAAATCGAGCCTGTATTTAGCGACTATTGCTTACAGCGCCATCTATTGTTTGTAATTCGAACTAAAATCGAAAATCACTGTAATAAAACTTTTGACTTTATGCATAACCCTCCGGCAAGAATTTTTTTAATATCTGTCACCGTTTGGAAGTTATTGAATTTTAAAATCAGTCAGTCCTTTTTGGGACACCCGGTATATATATATATGTAAATATATATGTATATTTACATATATGTATGTATATAAATATGTATATATATCACTGGCGCCCGGCTAACCGAAAAGTACCCAAAATACTTAATTATATTTCAGTAAAAAATTTATAAGCATTCTAATAATATTTTATTCACTACAAAACTAGATGGCAAACCCCATATATTTTATCTCTTTAAAAAAGAGATAAAATATTGTGCAGATACTTTTAGTTAAAATAATATACATCTAATACATTTTATTTTTATAATATTTTCATGTTGATTTTAATACCATAAAATATGATTCCTAATCTCGATAAAAATTCACTCCTAAAGTACTCAAAAAGAAAAAAGAAAGAAAAACATCAAGAAATTATCCTACGCTCAAACGGATATTTTCGCACAATACTTATTTTTTCATTTGCTTTATATATACATATACATCACTTTGAAACGGAACTTTAAATATTAAAAAGCGTTCAAATCTAAAACTTTCATCGAGAAATACCTCATTTTCTCGTATTTAAATAAGAATTTTATTATTATAATAGAAATACACGTGCTTCTGTATTATTAATACAAAAATTTATCTTTATCAAAAATATCTTACTGTATATGAAAAATATAAAGCAATCAAAAAAAAAAAAAAATCACGAATCCATTTTGGGACGCGAAGGATTCGAACCCCTAGTCTCGAGTTCAAAGCGCTATCCATTCAGCCATCTAGCTCGTCTTTTATTTGCAACAAATTATCTTTATAATTAGCACCATAATTAATTAAACCGTTATTTGTTCGTGAACGCGGTAAACTTTTATTGCATCCACGATAAAGAACCACTCCATGTTCCTGTCTCCTGAGCTCGCCCGCGTGCTTCTTGAACACACTCTATGTGTTTAGCATTGCAGTCTATGGAGTGTGAGTTATTAATGCTTGTTTGCTAAAAATACCGCAAAAAAATTCTTTGATGCAGCAGAATATATTTAATATATTATAATCTAAATTCAAAATGTTGTTCTGTATGCAAAAAAATTCCTTAAGTTTGCAAATTTTCAGTTAAAATGTATGCACTCAATCTGGGTCAAGGCTAAAGTCGTCTGCCAGCGGTGTTTGGACCTGCGCAGACTGGTATTCTGCCGGTGCAGTAACTAGAATAACAGATCATCATACCGCCAGATCTGGCGTCTGACGTCACCTGAATAGGGTCCATATCTTGCAGTTTTAGAAAATATCCTCCAGGTGTCGCTGCGATCTATATATATTGCAGCAGCATCGTTGCACATTTAAGGGATGCAATATTTTAGCACTTTTTTATGGATTGCTGCTTTCGACACTACGTATTCTAGTCGCTATAGCCGAGTGGAAGCATTTAAATTTGACGCATACTGCATCGCCATCTATCTCTTTCCTCCATGCGCTGTACCCTAGCGAATAATCGAGAGCAACTAGTTTAATCTCCTTGGAATATCCGGCAACGGACTGGGACTTAAAAAGATAGGGCGCTAATCCGAACTGTTGGTGCAGGAAAATCGAATCTTTTTTATTATAAACTCGTTTGAATGTTTTAAATGTTCAA